>JASFXW010000157.1:0-102142 GCA_030490835.1 Annona cherimola | reverse complement strand
AACTAATTTCATCGTCGTAGCCGTCCAGGTTCGCCGGGACAAACTGACGATCGTTCCGTGAGCGAATACGGAGAAGAGGTCTTCTGACGGCGGTACGCGAGTCCACAGCAGATCGCGGTCCACTGCAGAGATCCGTTGTTTTTTTCGTCGTTTTACGTGACGATTGCCCGGCTGCCTCGTTGCCCAGCCCCGACACCGTTGCAGTAGGTCGCCGTCTTCCGCATCTTCTCCGACAGTAGATGGGTCGTCTTCTCCGGCATCCGCCATTGTCGACCGCCATCGTCCAGAGCGCCAGAGTCGCAGCTCTCGTTTCGGGCACCTGTAGTGCCATCGTCGTCTACGCCGGCAGCACTCGTCTAGCGCCGCCATCTGACATCTAGTGCGTCTTGCAGTCCGTCAGCACCGTCTTCTCCGTTTCCGACAGCATCCCCGCATGCCCGGCGACCAGATGTAAAATCGGAACTCGGTTTCTAGCGAAATCGGTTCAACGTCCTCATCGCAGCAGCCGGCACGCTCCGTTCCTTTTTCGGCAACGACAGCTATTCCAAAAAAAAAAAAAAGAGCCCGGCAGATCCGACCGGCCCGCTGTCGGCTCAGCACCCTTGCGAAGCGCCCGTCGATCAGCCATAAAATCCGATCGGACGGCTGACAGGTTCCACGTGGAGGGAGGAGCATTGAATTTCCACCTAATCCGCCTATGCATTAAATTTCCACCTTCCACCTAATCCGCCTACCATGCTCTGAATTTCCACCTTTCACCTAATCCGCCTATGCATTGAATTTCCACCTTCCACCTAATCCGCCTACCAGCTTGACTTTTCTGGAACTTTTGGAACGTGCTGCAGGCCATTTAATTTTCTACCGCTACTTTGCCTTCCGGGCCCTTGTATGTCCCGCGGACTACCTGCACCTCATCGTCTTTGCGGACGGGGACAGATCGGACCGTGTACTTGTTGCGGAGGTCGGAAGAGAGGGGTGCGCTCATCAGCACCCGGCGAACACTGGATGGGGCGGTGAAGTGCGCCTTCCTGCACTTCCGGCAGGAGCTGCTTACCCTTGGATTATACTTCATTTTTGTCGCCGGCCGCTCTCTTCCCTCACTCTGCACTCTCTCGGCGCCATTCTCGGTGCCAGATTTGAAATCGGAGAGTTCCCGCAGCCTTTTAGCCGCCGGATTGACTTCTGGAACGTGCTTTCTGGGGAGTTTTTTTTTGGTTTTCTTCGTTTCATGAAAGAGGATCGGACGGCAGAGACGGCAGATCTTGAGCAGAGCAGAAGAAGAACAAATCTGATTTGTTGAGATCTCAGTTCCTTGGCGCACAAACTTTCCTCAGCCAACAACTTCGCCAGGTATTTCTGGTCATCATGGCTTCTTCTTTGGGCAATAATGATACCAACATAAAGTTAACCACCAATTTGCTAAATGGAAAAAATTATCTGTCATGGGCAAGAGTAGTTACTGTGGCTCTGAGTGGAAAATCCAAACTCGGATATATTAATGGTAAAATTTCTACTCCAAAGCCCGAAGACTCCAATTTTGAAGAATGGTTAGCTATGGATAACTTAGTCATGACATGGCTATTTAATTCAATGGAACCACAAATATATGAGATTTTTGCTTATTCAGAAAATGCAAAAAATCTGTGGGATTCTCTCAAAGAAGTGTATGGTCAAGAGAACAATGCTTCCAGGATTTTTGAATTGCAACAAGAAATTGCTCGTGCAGAACAAAATTCAGATCAATCGTTTGTTGACTACTTAGGTTTTTTGAAAAAGCGTTGGGATGAACTAAGACAATATCGTCCTCCAGTTGACACCATAGAAAAAATTTTAAACAGAGAAGAGCAAGACCGAACCTTCCAGTTACTGGCTGGCCTAAAACCAGATTATGAAGATCTTAAGAGACAGATATTAATGAGTCCTTCACTCCCTTCATTCTCCAATGTTTGTGCCATTATCCAACAAGAAGAAACAAGAAGACGGGCAATGAAATCAGATAATAAAATAGGAACTGAAAGTCATGCTCTCGCTATTAAATCCAACCTGAAAGGAACAACCTCATTTCGAGGCAGAGGACGAGGCAGAGGAAATCGCCCATATTGTGATCACTGTAACAAAGCTGGACATAGTAAAGATCGTTGCTGGGTCTTATATCCCTATTTAAGAACCTCTAAAGGAAAGGAGTCCGATAACCAAATAGCAGCCCAAGTCAGTGCAAGTGTTCCTTCTTCTCAATCTGCAATAGAAAGTCTAGCAAAGCAACTTCAACTTCTTATTCAGCAAAACACTTCCCAAGGCTCTTCCACATCATTTGCTCAGCCTTCTGGTATGGCTTTATTCTCTTCTCCTCATAAAACTGGTTGGGTAATAGATTCTGGTGCAACTGATCATATGAGTGGCAATGTCCATTGTCTATCTAAACTTCACTCTAAAGTAGCAATGCCTTCAGTCACAGTTGCCAATGGACAAATAGTCCCAATTCAAGGAGTTGGACAAACTCAATTGCTCTCCAGCACCTCTGAAGTTTTATATGTTCCATCGTTAACCACTAATTTATTGTCTGTCAGCAAGATTACTAATGATTTGAATTGCAATGTGGTTTTTTCTCCAAACTCGGTGATTTTTCAGGACAGGGCCACGGGGATGAAGATTGGTGAAGGAAAAATCAATCAGGGTCTCTATGTCTTAGAGACGTCACAAAAGGCTTTTATTGGAAAGAAAGACACAGCTTCTTCTTTACTATGTCATCAAAGATTAGGACATCCTTCTAATCCAATACTGCACTTTTTTAATTCTTCCATGTCAGTTGCTGAATGTGAAGTTTGTCATTTTTCTAAACAGCATAGACTGCCATTTCCAAGACATTCTAGTTTCTCACATAAACCTTTTGATTTAGTTCATTCCGATGTTTGGGGACCTGCTCCCATAGACTCTCGTGAGGGTTACAAATATTTTGTTACATTCATTGATGACATGTCTCGTTCCACTTGGATCTACTTGCTAAAAGCCAAAACTGATGTCGTGCAAGTTTTTCAGAACTTCCATAATATGATTATCACCCAATTTGGTGCTGCATTAAAAATACTGAGAACTGACAACGGCACTGAATATGTCAATCATTCTTTTTCGTCTTACCTCACATCTCATGGCATTATTCATCAAACTTCCTGTGTAGGAACTCCTCAACAGAATGGGATTGCTGAACGGAAAAATAGACACATTCTAGAAACAACTAGAGCCTTGCTACTTCAAATGCATGTTCCAAAACAATACTGGTCTGATGCTGTTCTTACCAGTTGTTATCTTATCAATCGTCTACCAAGTAGTTTGTTGAAATTCCAAACTCCTCTAGAAATTTTACGAGGAAGGAAACCTGATATTAGTCATCTCCGTGTCTTTGGTTGTCTCTGTTATGTGCATGTTCAAAATCATAGTAAATTTGCTTCCCGTGCTCATCGATGTGTCTTTCTTGGTTATTCCTCTACTCAAAAAGGATACAAATGTTATGCTCCTGATCTACACAGGCTGTTTATTTCCCGAGATGTTTCCTTTGTTGAGAATCAACCTTTCTTTTCAACTCAGGTTCAAAGTCAGGGGGAGTATATTCACAATGACTTTGCACCTAGGCCATTACCATTATCCTCAACTATTAATGAAGAGCCAGCTATGAGAGAAGATGAAATTTCTATTTCTCCTCCTCCTGAAGACCCCGTGGCCCTTCATGAAGACCTTGTGGCTCCTTCTCGTAGATCTTCATGAGTTCCAAGACCTCCTTCTAGACTACAAGATTTCTACACTTATCATGCAGCAGTTTTTCCTATTCAGGATTATATAGGCTATGATAAAATTTCCACGAAGCATTCTGTTTTTTTAACCAGTATCGATTCTCATAATGAGCCTACAAGTTTTCATGAAGCTATTAGCCTGCCACGGTGGAAAATTGCTATGGAAGACGAACTCAAAGCTCTTAATAAAAATCAAACATGGGATATTGTCCAACTACCAAAAGGAAAAAGACCAGTAGGGTGTAAATGGGTATATAGAATCAAATACAAAGAAGATGGATCTATAGAAAGATATAAGGCCAGGCTCGTTGCTAAAGGATTTACTCAAACATATGGTATTGACTATAAAGAAACATTTGCACCTGTTATTAAGATGAACACAGTCAGAATTTTAATGTCTGTAGCTGTAAATTTTGGATGGTCATTGTTTCAGATGGATGTCAAAAATGCCTTTTTGCAGGGGGATCTAGAAGAAGAAGTATATATGAGACTTCCACCTGGACACATGTTAGAAGGACAAAAGCATTTGGTATGTAAACTGAATAAAGCGATCTATGGCTTGAAACAGTCTCCCAGAGCATGGTATAGTAAACTCAGTACTGCACTTATTAGGTTTGGCTTTGTCAAATGTACCTCAGATTCCTCAATGTTTGTCAAAAGGAATAATCTCAAAATGGTGGTTGTCTTGATTTATGTTGATGATATAATCATCACTGGAAATGACAACGTTGGAATTTCAGATCTCAAAAAGTACTTCAGCAAAACATTTGACATGAAGGATCTAGGTAAGTTGAAATATTTTCTAGGAATGGAAATTGCTTACTCTAAGAAGGGATTATTCTTGTGTCAAAGAAAATACACTCTAGATCTGTTAAAGGAAACTGGAAAACTGGGAGCAAAACCAGTTGATACTCCAATGGATTATACGGCCAAATTTATTAAAACAAGTGAGCCACTAGAGAATCCTGGAAGGTTTCAGAGGCTTGTGGGAAAATTAATATATCTTACTGTCACAAGGCCCGATATTTCTTATGCTGTGAGCTTTATTAGTCAGTTTATGCATTCCCCTACTATTGAGCATATGAAAATGGCAGATCACATTCTCAGATATTTGAAATCTTGTCCGGGTAAAGGAATATGGATGAAATCTCATGGCCATATTAGTGCTTCTCTTCATATGGAAATTCTTGGATATACAGATGCAGATTGGGCAGGAAATCCAGAAGATAGAAAATCAACAACTGGATATTGTACTTTTGTTGGTGGAAATCTTGTAACATGGAAAAGTAAAAAACAAAATGTTGTGGCAAGATCAAGTGCTGAAGCAGAATATAGGGCTATGGCTTCTACTGCAAGTGAACTGATTTGGTTGAAATCTGTTTTACAGGAACTAGGCTTTCACATTCAAAAGCCAATGAAATTGTTTTGTGATAATCAAGCAGCTATTCACATAGCGTCAAATCCAGTTTTTCATGAAAGAACTAAGCATATTGAAGTCGATTGTCATTATGTTCGAGACAAAATACAAGCGAAGATTGTTGAAACTCCATATATTAGAAGCAATGATCAACTTGCAGACATATTCACAAAAGCATTGCCAAGAAGACATTTCGAGGAAATACTGGAAAAAATGAATTTCACAAATATTTATTCACCAACTTGAGGGGGAGTGTTGACAAAATATGTTCATTATGTAATATTATGCAAGTTGGTGTAATTATGTAAATTGTATAAACTCATTATATATATAGTGGATCATGGCAACCGAAGAAAATATGATGAATGGAGGTTGCCGTTGTGGAGTAGGAATCCCGAACCACGTAAATCCTTGTGCATGTGTGAACAATAATTTCAACAGCAGTGACATTTTCCATCCTGCGGGCCGTTTGAGAGTGAGCTGATTGAACAGGATTATAAAGCTAAAACAATCATTACTCAATCTGAGCATGAGAGGAAATCACGGGACCTGCAACTAGTCAAGCTTTGCAGTAGCAGACAACAATTCAGTCAAGAGGCACGACTAGTGAATGGCTGAATTCGAGAAACCGCCCGTGTAATTCAGATGCGCCACTGCATCCGCCTGTCACTTCTGGTGGATTGGAGCAGATCTTGCTGCAATCCATAGCTCTAATCAACAGAAATCCACCATCAGCACGACAGAACCACTTCACTATCCATCTCCGTCAGTTGTGGCAACGTGCGTAGCAGATCCGTTCGAACATCCGAAAAAATGTACTTCTTTTTTTCTATAAAAAAATCAATCCATTTATAAATTTGACTGTTCACAATAACTTATAAAATAAAATGGAAGAATTTCAACAGTAGATATACTTTTGAATAAAAGTAAAATATATGATATAATTCTTATAATGTAAGACATTAAAGATACGTATTTTTACTAGATAAATCTAAAAAAGTATTTATGTATTGTTAAAATTGCGTCACCATCTTTTTATGTGATAAGTATGTGATTTTTAGTTATTTAAGATCATTTAAATTATATGTTTTGTATGGTGTCCGTTATGATCATTTAAATGTAATGCATGGTTTGATTTTTTCGAAAACAACTGAGAAATTTTAATGTTTCCATGTCCCCACGGAGTGCCCACAACAGAGTTTCCATTGAAGCCGCTCCTGAGTAACAGTGCAACTTGGGCTCATGAACTTCGGATTTTCCTCAATTGTAACTCTAATCCTATTTATAAAACATAAACCCTAATCCCAAGCCTAACCTTATGTGTAAAACCTAAACCCTAATACTATTTTTGAAAATCGAGTACGGGTTGGGTTTCGGGTTGGAATTTAGGTTAATAAATTCACAGTTTATTTAAGAGTGATAAGTTTAAAATTTTATATGAATATATAATAATAACAAATCATATAAGTAAACATAATAATATAAAGTCAAACCACATATTTTTAAAAAGTATAACAATATAAAGAAAATGAGTGATCCTGTTAGCCCGAGCTAAGCAAATGCCCCGCTTAGCCGACTTCAAAAAACTCATTTATAATATTTTTTTAATTTTTCTCTTCATACACTTGTTTATCTAAGTATATTTAATATATAAACCAAGTTTTACTATTTTTGAATATATCTATATATTTTTTTGAGATTTTTAAACATCTATGTGTATATACATATTTAAAATACCCTTATCTTTAAAAATCTAAATCTAAATATATATATATATATATCCAAAAAAAGTAAAACTTGATTTATACGTTAAGTACACTTAGATAAACAAGTGTGTGAAGAAAAAACAAAAAAAGTTATTGTAAATGAATTTTTTGAAGTGGGCTAAGTGGGGCATTTGCTTAGCGTGAGTTAATAGTATCATTCATCTATAAAGAATATCTCCAGAAAAATTTAACATCAAAAACAAAATAAATGAAGAAGATTATATAAATAAAAATAATATATTTTATTTATAATATAATTACAATATCTCAAACATGTATTTAAATATAAATATAAATAACATAAAATACACAAAATATAAAGAAATATTGTAATAATTAGGAAAAAATTGATGAGTTGACTATTCAACTGATGATGTGTCCACTGAGGTGGCATCCTGACCATTGACCATTTGACCAAGCAATGGGCCAAGAATAAGTTGAAGGTTATTGGGCTAGACCCAAATAAGCCCACTTAGAATGATGGGTTGAGTTATATAAAATATCACGAGTATTTAACTCAACGGCCCAATGTGCTTAAGTGGTTAAGGTGTTGGTCTTTGGTAGAGGAGGTCTCGAGTTCGAATCCCATGAGTGTATAAATGATGTATTTTGCCTTTTTGGGCTCTGTAAGCCTCACCAGTTTGAAATTCGAATTTAAAATTTGATTTAAGATTGGATTGCGATCAGGGATCTTGAAATTCGAATTTGAAGTGGATTTGAGATCGGATTGCGATCGGTGAACTTGAAATTCAAGTTTGAATTGAAATTAGAATTCAAGCGGAAAATCCTCCGGTGAATCCTCCGGTGAGCTATAAATAAACGACTTGGGTACTCGATGGAGATACCGGAGGAAAGAAGAGGAACGCTGCCGCAGGAGAAAGGAAAAGGCCGATCCAATCCGTTCAAGCAATCCATTTCATTTTCTTCTTTAAGGTAAGGGGAATTTTGCCTTTTTAGCCTTTAATTATGGCATGATTTAATGAGGATTTATCACATAATTATTTAGTGGTTTTACTAATATGTGATTTTATGGCCATTAATCATGCTGGGATGATATGAGATATTATATGCTTAATTGCACACAGAATGGATACCACATAATTATTTGAGAAATGTATTATTTACATTAAATTAATTATGTGAGGATTTATCAATAATTTTGAGAATGTATAACATAAATGTAATTTTGGGCAAGATGGAAAGCATAATGGCATAATTATAATTTATTTTAAGTAAAATAAATTAATGAGTAAAAATATGTACATTATATTATGCTTGGATGACCTAAAATTAATTATGTTAGCCAAATTATTGATGAGATGAATTTTTAATGCATTTTAATGCATTTAAGACGTTTAAAGGAGATATATATACGAAAATAATATTAAAATATTATTATATATATCTTGTATAAATGGACGGATGGAAAAAAATTGATGTTACTGCCTATTTTCGAGTTTTTAGATATTTTACAATTCTGCCTAATGGTTTTTCTGAAAATCATAAGCTATCAAGGAGTTTCTGTAAAATCAGAAGACAGCAGGAGAAACTGTAAATTTCCAGAAGATGGTACGGGCTTCAGGGAGTGGGCTGGATCCAGGCTGAGCCCAGCTGCAGACGCGCCCAACTGTTGCAATGGACTTCAGAAGGAGGATCCAGTGAGCCAACCCATGGCTTAGAGCCCAGAGATGATACCCAGGTAGAAGCCCAGGCAGTAAAGCCCAGAGAGCAGCCCACCAGGAAGCCCAGTCGGGCAAGACCACCGGCGGCGAGCCCAAGTCGCCGGCGGCGTGGGACACGTGGCACCGTTTGGTGCGTTCATCTTCAAATTGATTTAAATTGAGCTCTAGAGGTCCGATTTGAGTGATCCAGGGGTCATTTCCTATGGATTTGGACATTCTAAGTTCAATGGAAGGGCTAGATTAGCCAAATGATGCCTAGAAGTTTGAGTTTTGGGGACAGAGGAGTATCTTAAAGGATTTAAGGTCTTAAATCCTTAGGGTAGTCCCCAAATTTTAAGTTGAGTACTTCTAGGAAGAGATGATGACATATAAGATGTTTTAAAGGCTCTAAAAGTTGAGTAATTGAGTGAAGATGATGTGTTCTTATGATCTTAATTGCAGGGCATAATCCTACTTACTAAGTTCTTGTGAACTTATTCTTTTTTCCTTTGACTCTCAGATGATCCCGTGGATGGTGGCCAATGAGATGGTGGTGGCGTGCTAATGAATAAATCTTTTTATTTATTTCTTTCTATGTAATGAGTGACTTGACTTAGATGTAAAGAATTTATTGAAGTGGGCATGTTTGTAATAACTCTATGGACTTGGATGTAATAATGCAAGTTTATTTCTTACCTAAATGAGATGGTTTAATCGTCGCGTGGAAAGATCCTGGAGTTTTAAAACTACTTGGACCGAAAATTTAGGCAAAAGCCTTGATTTTTAGTTCAGGCCGTTACAAATATTGTTTAGATATTATATATAAAATATATTTTATAATAAATATAAAATAGAAATTGGGCTCAAGTTCTTTGAACTTGAACTTTAACCCTATTATATTTACAATTCGGGTTGCAAAAGACGAGTTTTAACACCATTGGAAATCGGGTTTGGCGGGTCGGGTTCGGGCTCAACCCGCCTAAGTTTTAACATATGAATGTATATATTTTTTAACAAATATAACCCATAAAATACTTGATTGGGATGAGACTTGATCCCCTAGATAAACAAGTGATGCTAAATACAATGAATGGATTAAATTTTTTTTAATTAAAAATCAAAATCTTAAATTTTGAAAGAGTTACATGAGTTTGCTTCTATGTAACTCAGTTATATAAAAGCAGAACCCTATATATATATATATTTGAATTGGTATGAAATAGTCGCATAATCAAGGCCTTTAACTTTAACCCATTTAGCGAATATATATTCATAATATTTTATAAATTTCTTGTATTCATATAATATTTCGTACTAAATTTCTCTAATACTCATGCCGTTAATACAACTGTTATCTATCCTATTGAAAAAACGATTTCTCCCATTCAAAATTTTCTAATTAAGGCAATTTAACTTTAGCATGGCTTAATTAATGATAATAAATCATTAATATATAATATTAAATAATTTAAGAGTCATGTAAAGGTTGAATTATTTTTTAATTAGAAAATTTTTTAGAAGGAAATAATTGACTTTTCAATGACATAAATAATGTCTGTGTTGATGGTGTAATGGTGTATGTATAATAAGACTTTAGGATAAAGATAGGAAAGGAATTTTGTAACATGTATGTATATTAGAAACAGAATACAGAGGGGCCTGATTTGTTGCACCCGGGAGCAGGCAGCGCTCCCTACTCCCTGCTCCCGGGTGCATATACTTATTAATTTTTATTTTTTTTAAATTTTTTTTATAAAATTATTAATTCAGGTATATTTAACATGTGTATAAATTTTTACCATTTTTGGGGCATTTTAGATATTTATTTTTTATTTTTAAAAATCAGTGGAATTACTAAAATGCCATTGATTTTCAAAAATAAAAAATAAATATCTAAAATGCCCCAAAAATGGTAAAAATTTATACACATATTAAATATACCTAGATTAATAATGTTATAAAAAAAAATTTCAAAAAAAAATAATAATAATATGCACCCGGGAGTAGGGAGCGCTGCCTGCTCCCGGGTGCAACAAATGAGTGGCTGGATACAGATCCTGTGAGTCTAAAAGAGATGGATCGCAATCTCTTGCGCCCGGGAGCAGGCGGCGCTCCCTGCTCCCGGGCGCACACACCTCTTTTTTTATTTTTTTTTCAAATTGTTTTTTTAAAAATGTTAATATAGGTGTATTTAACATGTGTATAAATTTTTACCATTTTTGGGGTATTTTAGATATTTATTTTTTATTTTTGAAAATCAGTGGCATTTTCGTAATTTAAAATTACCTAAAATGCCACTGATTTTCAAAAATAAAAAATAAATATCTAAAATACTCCAAAAATGGTAAAAATTTATACACATGTTAACTACACCTAGATTAACAGTTCTATAAAAAAGTTTTGAAAAAAAAATTAAAAAAAATAAGTATATGCGCCCGGGAGCAGGGAGCGCTGCCTGCTCCCGGGCGCAGGAGATTGCGATCCAAAAGAGATTGTCGGCTCTTTTTTCGAAGGGGCTGGTTTTTCTGTTTTAGGTCATCGTTACGGAGGTTCTTCCACCTCCGGAGAAAAGAGAAGAAGATTCTTTTTTATTTGTTTTCCGCTAAAAATACCTCCTCCGGCATGGCCCACGCCGATTTTAACGAAGACGTTCTGGTGGAAATCCTTTGCCGCCTCCCCAAAAGATGTCTGGTCAGATTCAAGTGCGTCTCCAAGCACTGGCTCACTCTCATATCCGACTGCAGTCGTGTCCTCGCCAAAACATCGCATCAAGGCCTTGTTTGCCAGACCTTCCTCCCACTTGATTTTCGTCCCCACCCATCATCTTCATCATCCTCCATCAACGAACCCATCACCCACCGCATTTCCCTTTTAAATTTCCTTCATCTCGACCGCATGGGCAATGCCTCTCCTCGCCTTGCTCCCTCTCACCTCCTCAACGATGACAATTTCTTCATGATCACTTCATGCCATGGATTTCTTCTTTACCGCAAAGAATGGCCGACACTATCAAGGACTTTGGATATAGTAGTGTTTCATCCCGCTGCCAACCGCGCTTGGTATCTTTCTGTTCTGAACTGGGAAAGAGGGATGCATTTTGGTCTCGCTGCCGATGGCCGTCATTTCAAATTCGCATATTTTCAGATTTCTTTCAAAAGAGATGCTCGTCCATGGTTTATTTTGAATGTATTTTCCTCGGAGAATGAAGAATGGATTCAGGAAGAGCTTTCTTTGCCTCGTATTGAATCCATTCCCCGGAAGGAGGCTCACAGCTGCTTCGAGTCAGCAAACTCTGTGTTTCTTGATGGCTCTTTCCATTGGATATGGGGTGGTTACCTTATCATCTACCATCTAAGAAAAGCGGAATGTCAGTTCCTCAAATTCCCACCATTACCCAATAACGGTGGCCGTAGAAAGAGGAAGGATCAATGCATTTGGGAGTCAGAAGGCCACCTGAACTATTGTCAAGTCTCCGCCAGGGGCGGCAGAGTTCACATATGGGCACTTTGCAAGGGAACCTTCAAGTGGAAGGCAAAGCATAAGGGCACCTTTAACCCTCCATTGACAGAAATCGAGCAGCAATCCATTTCTTTTTCCCCCTTTGCCTTCAACGACGACCTTGAAATTGTGTACTTAATGAGCGGAAGACGCATTTTCTCTTACAATCTTGCAACTAAAGCGATGAAGGAAGCCTGCGCAAGTCCATTTGAAGGCTCTCATAAATTTGCCTTGTGTATTACTCTTCCTTTCCTGTACGTGACACAATTCGACACAGCAATTGCTACCAGTGGGGATAGAGAGCTGTGTAATCCATGCCGTGATGAAATGGGAAATACAGAGAAAAGAAGAAAGAAAGAAGCTGCTTTAAATTTCTAGTTCTGAGGAGGTATTCCCAAAATTGCTGATTCCATTCATCAAGTTGTCCAGATCAAACCCAATGAACTGAAATTTTCCTTTGCAGCTCAAAATAAAAGGCCGTACACTGGTGTCTATGTGGAGCTTGGAACACGAATTCTGATCATCATTGTGTATGGAGATTATTTTGGAATTCCCGTATAAGGGGTTTTGCTTTGTCTTTTCAATTGGCTAGGTTGTGATTTTGATCCAGAACTTTCCACACTCCAAAGGTTTCCTATCTTTTCAATTGGCTAGGCAACATGAGTTGATGTTGCTGTTTATACAAGTTTTTTTTTTTTTTTTTCTTCAATCAAAGCAGACAAACAGCTAGGGGGGAAAATGAACTTTCTTCGTGCAGTGATAATTCCCCATTGTGCTTTGATTATTAGAAGTGGTAGGATTCCATATCTTCTGGCATGCAGCACTAACATTAAATCTCAAACAATTTGTCATAGACTTTATGACAACGATTGGCTTAAAGGATTTTCCTACCGATGGATGCATATTTGATTAGCTCTATGAGAAACTAAGCTTGTCGAATTACTTTTAGGTCGAATTTAATAGTATAAGCTTTTTTTTTTTTTTAACGAGCTTCGCTTTTATGAAATTTTACTTGTATGTAATCCTACATGTTTTTCTCGGTATATGATTTAACGAACCCGGATGCACTTAGCTTAGCTGCACGTACGTGCAAAAAAAAAAAAAAAAAAAAAAAACTATTTTTAATATTTTTGAATTTTTTTCTAACAAAACAGTTAATTTAAATGTATGTAATCTATAAATTGATTTTTACCATTTTTAATGACTGGCTAGATATTTTTTTGATTTTTTAAAAATAGGGTTGTTTTAGTCATTTAAAAATGACTAAAATATCCCAATTTTTGAAAAATCAAAAAATATTTGCAAGTCAAAAAATTGTAAAACTTAATGCATGTGTTAAATATACTTAAATTACTTGTTTTATTAAAAAAATTTAGAAAATATTAAAAATAAGTTTTTGCACTCGGGTACATCAAAGCTAAGTGCACCCGGTGTGTAGGATCCAGACCTATTTTTCACATTTATAATTGAAGGTAAATTCACTCCATTATAATATTTAACGTAGTTTGAATTGTTATGGAAATTCTATCATTTGTGTAGTATTATTATGCATAGACTACATTTACAAATTTATGAAATCAATTTAATGAAATGACTTGATGCTAAATATCTATTTTAAGTTACATTTTCAGCATCTAAACCATTTAAAATATCATTATTATGTGAATAAATAATTTGTTAAAGTATTATTATATTCCAATGCATATGAGATGGAATTTTAGCATTTTTAATAATTTGTAAGTGAATATATGATTGAATTTTCAGTATTTACCATAATGTAGATTGTCGAAAAACTTGATCATTTGTCCTGTGCATTGGCCCAATCTATAAATGTGTATAATTAATATAATAAAATAATTTAGTATGAAATATGGATTTAAAATTGTATTTTTAACATCTAAATTATCTAAAATATTATTATTGTATGAATAAATGATACTATAAAGTATTCTATGTGGTTGAATTTAAGCATTTAAATAATTTACACATAAATATGTATTTTTGAGTAAATATTGCCCATGAAAATCTTTAATTTAATTGAAACTTGGTCTCTTGATTAAGCAAATAATGTTGCATACAATGAATGAAATGTATTTCTAATGTTGCATATAATGAATGAAATGTATTTCTAGTAAATAATGAATGTGCGAAGAATGAATGGAGTTAATGAGACCACTTGACTCTTTTAAATAGATTTCATAGATACTTAAGTTTGGGGTTCCGCATGCACAACTGACCCATTGCTCTTCAAAACCAAGCATAGCGTGATCTAAAAGAAACTTACACACTACTGGGCGATAAAAATCCGATCGAAGTCAGTAAATCTGGGGTCGTATAAGTAAAAATTTAACTCCATCCAATTGGTTCTTTATTTTTTTTGCAAAATTAAAAATTTTCGAATAATATTTGCAAAACGGAAAAGATTGTGGAGTTAAATGCAAAAATTCCTCAAATAAAAAAATTTCAAAATCTTGGAAAGATCATAGCTAGTATAAAAGTTTTTAAAATAGAAGAAAATAATGTAATATGATAAAAATAATGATGAAAAGTAAAAAAAATAAAATTAAAATAGAGAGGTTAAATGTATGTGTAGTTGTGCATAAATAATTTAAAAATAGAGTAGTTGTATAAAAAATAAAAAATAATTAAAAATATGATAATTGGGTATGTTTGTTTAAATTTGAAATTTTTTAAATTAGAACTTTCGAGCTAAAACTTTTTACTTTCCATAATTATCATATTTTAAAATTATTTCTTTATATATTCTTATACGACTATTATATTTTTCAATTATTTCTATTCGAGTGCTTATCTAATTAAATTATCTATTTTAATTTTATTTTATTTACTCTTTAGTATTACTCGTATTATATTACATTATTTTCTTCAATTTTATAAACTTTCACACCTATAGTTTTTTATTTAAAAGTTTTATCACTTTTCGGACATATCCTTAAATAAAAAAGTTTTTTATCTAAAAATTTTTAAATTGAAAAAAATAATGTAATATAATGAAAAATAAAGTGAATAGAATTAAAATAAATAAGTTAATTATATAAAAATGATTGAAAAATAAAACAGAAAAATGTCAATTTTTTTTTAAAAATTTTTGGTTGGGTGCATGGAGAAGCTAATGTACAGCTGGCCATTCTTGGGAAGGTGTGCGTTATCATTATTACATTCTAATACACTTATAAATAAATCTATGCATTTTTCATAACTTATAGATAGTTATACATGTTTTTATGCAAGTATATGTCATCTAAGAATTTAATTAAAAATTAAATTATTAGTTAAATTAAATTAAATGATAAAAATTTTAATTTACAATTTCATGATTTAAGAAATTATGCAGATAAAATTTAATAGAGCTAAATGAATTGAAAAATAATAATAAATAAAATTAATTTTACTTATATGGTCTGTTGCGAATCTTAACATGTAAATTAGTGTAAAAATAAATATATGAATCTTAACATGAAAATTAGCATAATAATAATAAATTATATACTATGGACAACAAATAAAAGAAATAATAATGATATTAATTTATTATGAAAATATTCTCCATATAATTATTTTAAGATTTATATTTTAAATTAATCGTAGAAACATTCTCCACATAATTGGTCTCAAATTTATATTTAAAATTTATTGTAAAAACTAAAAATAATTTTCATACAATTATCTTAAAATTTATTGCAAAAAGTTTTCTATGTAATCATTTTAAATTTATATTTTGAATTAATTTGGAAAACAACTTTATTTTTTTAACTCGGTCTGGACTGAGTGAATCGGAATGTACGTCACAAGATTTGGTATTTCGTTCAGCCCAGGCCCAAATTCACAGAGTCAAAATAAGTACCGGGTTTGGACAGGATAAACCTGCATGGTGTGTACCCCTAGCCACAATCAAAGTACATAAACATGCATAACAATGTGGGGATTAGTGCTAATTTTTTTTCCTATCTACAACCAATACGCAAATAGATTTGTTCACTAAAAGAATACGCAAAAACATTTCCGTCCGCATCAAAAATCCCACTGCCCTTAACAGCCATATGCGAAACCCATGTGCACACTATTGTACTCAAGTACTCATCTTCCCGTGAACATGGACTGACAGACCGTTGCATTGCAATCAACATGTCCTGCGCACCGCACATGCCAACCTGCCACACGGTCAGGCATCCAATAATCGGGTTGATTAACCAACGTTCACTTCTCAACTGAGCATGCTTTGACTGTTGAACGAAGACCATAAGCATCCAAAGCTTCCGCCAGACTGAAGACCAGAGGGCCTGTCCGGCCATGCTGCTACTGAACTTACGCAATTCCGATCATGCGTAATTTTCAGCATCATTGCGCCTCGTGTATACCCGAATTGCGTAATTTCCAGCATCATTGCGCCTCGTGTATACCCGAATTGCGTAATTTCCAGCATCATTGCGCCTCATGTATACCCCGCTCTTACCACTGAATCCCGCGTTCCCATCTTTTGCCTTAATGGCAAACGTGCCCCAAGAATCAAGAGGTCGATGGAGACGGGGGAGATGCTGTCCTCTCCTCCCTCCCTCCCTCCCACCGACCCACCCACCGAGCATGAAAGCCCCAGTTGGCATCTACTGCAAACGAGTCGGATTGAAGACTTCTTGCAAATAGGTTGGCTCACCAGCGACATCGGAAGAGCACAGATCAGGTCTCGGATGTGAACCCTTGCGAGCATTGGCAGTAGAGGTAAATTTTTTACCACCCTCTCTTCATGTTTCTAGGGTTTAATCTTCCAGTATTTGGATTTTTACTCATCTGTGTGTTTTCGTTTTGAAATTTCTTTTTTAATTTCTTAAATTTGCAGAAGATGGAGATTCTTGTTGATCCTGCTTGCGATGCACACCCGGAGGATGTTTTGAGCAGAAAGATGGTGGGCTGCGTCCATGGTTGCCAGGTTTTTCCCGGTAGTCGATGCAGGTCAAGATCGGGGGTAACAATCAGGCGGCAAATGCCTTCCTTCCTTCCGAAAGCAAAACCACCAGTTGAGATCGGCTGCTTCCTTCAAATCAAATCAAACGCCCGCTAGAAGCATGGAAGAGCGCACATGAGGCCCCGAATCAGAATCTTTGCAAACGCTAGCATTGGCAGCAGAGGTATTCTCTCGCCACTTTTTCACCCTGTTCTAGGGTCTTAATCTCTAATTTTTTTTTACTCACCTGTATGATTTGTTTTGAATTTTCCTTTTTTTTTTTTTTTTTTTTTTTTTTTTTTCTCTTTTTAAATTTCTCAATGTTGAAGAAGACAGATTCCTGGTGATTCGCTTGCGTTTCGCTCTTGAAGGATGTTTGGAGCAGACAAGATCTGGACCGTGCGGATCCCATCCATGGCTGCCAGGTTTTCTCGGGAGTGAATGCAGATAAAGACTGGGAGTTACAATCCAGTGGCAAAGGTGCATTGCCATTCTACCGTTGATCCTTTTTTTTATGCTTACCTGTGGTTAGATTTATGCCTCTTTGTGGGTGACTTGCCGCCTAGAAGAACTGGACTATGCAGTATATGGAAAATGGGAGTGTTCTCATGCATGATAATGTCTAAACTACGAAGCGCGAGATGTTTCTTGAACAAGAATCTAATTAATTATAGGCACCTCATGAATTCTTGGGAATATCTCACTTTGCTTCTGGTATACCGTCGATCTATTTTATGCTTACCTGTGGCGAGATTTATGCTTCTTTGCGGGCGACTTGCCTCTTAGAAGAACTGGACTATGCAGTACATGGAAAATGGGAGAGTTATCATGCATGGTAACGTCTAAACTACAAAGTGTGAGATGTTTCTTGGACAAGCATCTAATCAATTATAGGCACCGCATGAATTCTTGGAAATATCTCACCTTGCTTCTGGGTATTTGTGTCTTTGTTACTTTGATTGCTTTTCAATGCCTTAGTGTTTGAATGGAAACTATCATTCTTGCTTGAATAGATGTAGGGCTGCCTCAGCCATAATTTATTAGTAAAGAACACATTACTGAATTCAGTGATGAGTTAATACGAGCTCGCATGAAGTTTTCCAAATTGCCCAGTAGTTCTTAATATTTCATATGGGATGCTATCACAGTACACTCACCAGATTCCTTTCATCTATAATCTGGATCCTATGAACTATAAATGTGTACTGTGTGATTTAGAATATTGCAACAACATAGAAAAACTTAATTCAGATGTTGCAACTGCTGTTGAGACACTATTATTGCTGCAGAAAGAGAAAAGGACGACCGATGGGAAACCTCAGCACATTAAGGGGCCATTTTGCTTTGTTGCAGGAGCAGTATACTTTCTCATAAGTGAGTCTCTTTCTTGTCATCTTTTAATTTTCTGGCGTATTTCTTTTTTCCATCTTGATGGTTTGGGAGCTATTAGATATTATTACACTTGAAAGTTAAATAAAACTTGTTATATATTCGGTATGTTTTTCTAATCTTTTTGAAGTTACATGAATTCAAATATTGGACTGTTTGCTAAACGCAGATGATAAGTATCTTCATTGCGAACTGTTTGGTAAGTTCAAAGGAAAACATAATAAAAACACTTTTCCCTTCTTCCTTTGCACCTTTTGACATGATTTGACATTTTAACTACCTAATTGCTTTTACATTCAATCATTTTTTCAAATCTTTCTATACAATTATACTATCTAATTTATTTTTATTTTCTTTATCACCCTTTCACTTTTAAAGATTTTTTCCACAAAAATTTCACCATTTAACTACATGCTAAACGGACCTCAAAAACCATAATTGCTCAGTATCATCTCTAGTGATATGCATTTAACCTCAAAGTTGTTTGCTTCTCTATGTGTTATGCTAAATCAGGTTGCATAAGCAATAGATGGAAACTTGGGCACCTCTATTATCCTCAAAATTTTGTTGCACAGCACCATTCTCTCTTTGCTAGCTTAACTCAAATTCTACTTCGCAAAATGCTATAGCACCTTGTATCGTCCATGACTTGCATGGTTTATCTGAAAGAAATGAGTGACTGCACTGACCTTACCAAAAATGAAATGATTTGAAAAAGAAGAAAATAGCAAGAGAATTGTAATTTTTTTTAGGTTTAGATAGATATTGATTGTTGTTAGTATAAAAGAATTTGTGGAACTTTGATTTTTGTTGCAAGGTCCTCAGCTTATCTTGAATTTAGATGATGCAAATTGTAGCTTTTGTATTCTTATTCATATGATATCATGCAAAAGAATATTTCATGGATTCCACCTTTTCTCGAAAAATTCATAGTTTCACGCATATTTTTCAGAATATTTTCGGGTTTTTTAGTTTTTGCATATTTTTCTTTTAGAATATTTGATGTATTCATGCATTTATATTTTCTCAGATTTCTTCCATTTTTCATTTTTTTCCGTAAAGTTCTAAAGTTCTTCATTTTGCCTTTTGTTTGTTTTCTGGTATTTTAGATTTTGCATCTTCCATTTTTGTTTACAAATTTCGAATTTTTGATCTTTTTTTGTAGTTATATTTTCTCAGATTTCTACCATTTTTTCAGATTTCTTCCATTTTTTTTTTTTACTAATTTCTGATTTTTGATCTTTTTCTTCCTCGTTATCTGATTTTTTTGAAGTTATATTTTCTCATATTTCTAACATTTTTTTCTTAAATATATTTTTTCAGATTTCTTCTATTTTTTTACTAATTTCGAATTTTTGATCTTTTCTTCCTCGTAATTTGAATTTTTTTTGTGGTTATAATTTCTTAGATTTCTACATTTTTTCTTTTCTTGAATATGTTTTTTCAGATTTCTTGGCATTTTTATTTACTAATTTTGAAAATTCGAACTTTTCTTCCACTCTTTTTATGTTTTTTTCTGATATTTTAGATTTTGCATTTTTTTCTCATTTAAGCATTCGAGTTTATATATTCTTAGATTGCTTTCATTTTTGTAAGCTTTTTTCGTAAGCTTTCATTTTTCTTTTTTTTTTAAGCTATTTTTTTTTTTGCATTTTACATTTTTCACTATTTCCTTTGATTTACTTATTTTTGTGTTTCAAGATTTCAACATTTTTCGAATTTTATTATTTTCAAGTTTTCAAACTTTTTTATGGCATTTTACGTTTTTCACTATTTCTTTTTATTTACTTATTATTGTGGTTCAAGATTTCAACATTTTTCAAATTTTATGATTTTCAAGTTTTCAAACTTTTTTATGACATTTTACGTTTTTCACTATTTCCTTTTGTTTCCTTATTTTTGTGTTTCAGGATTTCAACATTTTTCAAATTTTATGATTTTCAAGTTTTCAAACTTTTTTATGACATTTTACGTTTTTCACTATTTCCTTTTGTTTCTTTATTTTTGTGTTTCAAGATTTCAACAATTTTCAAAATTTATGATTTTCAAGTTTTCGACCTTTTTTTTGGCATTTTACTTTTTTTCACTATTTTAATTGATTTATTTATTTTTGTACTTCAAGATTTCAACTTTTTTCAAATTTTATGAATTTCAAGTTTTCAAACTGTTTTTGGCATTTTACTTTTTCTTTTTTTTATACTATTTTCATTGATATACTTATTTTTGTGTTTCAAGATTTCAAAATTTTTGAAACTTTATAATTTTCAAGTTTTCAAACTTTTTTTTTTTTGGAATTTTACTTTTTTCATTGTTTTTATTGATTTACTTATTTTTGTGTTCCAAGATTTCGACATTTTTCAAATTTTATAACTTTCAAGTTTTCAAACTTTTTTTGGCCTTTTCCTATTTTTTTTTCACTATTTTCATTGATCTATTTAATTTTGTGTTTCAAGATTTCAAAACTTTTCAAATTTTATGATTTTCAAGTTTTCAAACTTTTTTTATGGCATTTTATGTTTTTCGCTATTTCTTTTTATTTACTTATTTTTGTGTTTCAAGATTTCAACATTTTTCAAATTTCATGATTTCAAGATTTCAACATTTTTCAAATTTCATGATTTTCAAGTTTTCAAACTTTTTTTGGGATTTAAATTTTATGATTTTCAAGTTTTCAAACTTTTTTATGACAATTTATGTTTTTCACTATTTCCTTTTATTTACTTGTTTTTGTGTTTCAAGATTTCAAAAATTTTTAAATTTTATGATTTTCATGTTTTCAAACTTTTTTATGGCATTTTATGTTTTTCACTATTTCTTTTTATGTATTTATTTTTGTGTTTCAAAATTTCAACATTTTTCAAATTTCACGATTTTCAAGTTTTCAAACTTTTTTTTGTGTTTTACTTTTTTCACTGTTTTCATTGATTTACTTATTTTTGTGTTTCAAGATTTCAACAATTTTCAAATTTCATGATTTTCTAGTTTTCAAACTTTTTTTGGCATTTTACTTTTTTCAATGTTTTCATTGATTTACTTATTTTTGTGTTTCAAGATTTAAATTTTTTTTGAATTTTATGATTTTCTAGTTTTAAAACTTTTTTATGGCATTTTATGTTTTTCATTATTTCCTTTTATTTACATGTTTTTGTGTTTCAAGATTTCAAAAATTTTCAAATTTTATGATTTTCAAGTTTTCAATCTTTTTTTGGCATTTTATTTTTTTCACTATTTCCTTTTATGTACTTATTTTTGTGTTTTAAGATTTCAACATTTTTCAAATTTCATGACTTTCAAGTTTTCAAACTTTTTTTGGCGTTTTACTTTTTTCTCTGTTTTCATTGATTTACTTATTTTTGTGTTTTATGATTTAAAATTTTTTCAAATTTTATGATTTTCAAGTTTTCAAAATTTTTATGGCATTTTATGTTTTTCACTATTTTCTTTTATTTACTTATTTTTGTGTTTTATGATTTAAATTTTTTTCAAATTTTACGATTTTCTAGTTTTCAAACTTTTTTATGGCATTTTATGTTTTTCACTATTTTCTTTTATTTACTCGTTTTTGTGTTTCAAGATTTCAAAAATTTTCAAATTTTATGATTTTCAAGTTTTCAAACTTTTTTTTCATTTTATTCTTTTCTCTATTTGCTTTTATTTACTTATTTTTGTGTTTAAAGATTTCCTCCTCTTTCGAATTTTATGATTTTCAAGTTTTCAAACTTTTTTATGGCATTTTATGTTTTTCACTATTTCCTTTTATGTACTTATTTTTGTGTTTCAAGATTTGAACAATTTTCAAATTTCACGATTTTCTAGTTTTCAAACATTTTAAAGGCATTTTATGTTTTTCACTATTTTCTTTTATTTACTTGTTTTTGTGTTTCAAGATTTTAAAAATTTTCAAATTTTATTACGTTCAAGTTTTCAAACAGTTTTTGGCATTGTACTTTTTTCCCTCTATTTTCATTGATATACTTATTTTTGTGTTTCAAGATTTCAAAATTTATTAAAGTTTATGATTTTCAAGTTTTCAATTTTTTTTAGCATTTTACCTTTTTTATTGTTTCCATTGATTTACTTATTTTTGCATTTCAAGATTTCAAAATTTTTCAAAGTTTATGATTTTCAAGTTTTCAAACTTTTTTTTTTTTTTTGCATTTTACCTTTTTCACTGTTTTAATTGATTTACTTATTTTTATGTTTCAAGATTTCTAAAATTTTCAAAGTTTATGATTTTCAAGTTTTCAAACTTTTTTTTTTTGGCATTTTACCTTTTTTCACTGTTTTCATTGATTTACTTATTTTTGTGTTTCATGATTTCAAAAATTTTCAAATTTTATGAGTTTCAAGTTTTCAAACTTTTTTTTTTGGCATTTTATGTTTTTCCCTATTTCCTTTTATTTACTTATTTCTGTGTTTCAAAATTTCAACATTTTTCAAATTTCATGATTTTCAAGTGTTCAAAATTTTTGGCATTTTTGCCTTTTTCACTGTTTTCATTGATCTACTTATTTTTGTGTTTCATGATTTCAAATTTTTTTAAAGTTTATGATTTTCAAATTTTCAAACTTTTTTTTGGCATTTTACGTTTTTCACTGTTTTCATTGATTTACTTATTTTGTGTTTCAAGATTTCAAAAATTTTCAAAGTTTATGATTTTTAAGTTTTGAAACTTTTTTTTGGCATTTTACTTTTCTCATTGTTTTCATTGATTTACTTATTTTTGTGTTTCAAGATTTCAAGAATTTTCAAAATTTGTTATTTTCAAGTTTTCAAACTTTTTTGGCATTTTACTTTTTTCACTGTTTTCATCGATGTACTTATTTTTGTGTCTTAATATTTCAAAATTTTTCAAAGTTTGTGATTTTCAAATTTTGAAACTTTTATTTGGCATTTTACATTTTTCACTATTTTCATTGATTTACTTATTTTTGTGTTTCAAGATTTTGAAAATTTTCAAAGTTTATGATTTTTAAGTTTTGAAACTTTTTTTTATCATTTTACTTTTCTCATTGTTTTCATTGATTTACTTATTTTTGTGTTTCAAGATTTCAAGAATTTTCAAATTTTGTTATTTTCAAGTTTTCAAACTTTTTTGACATTTTACTTTTTTCACTGTTTTCATTGATGTACTTATTTTTGTGTCTTAATAGTTCAAAATTTTTCAAAGTTTATGATTTTCAAATTTTGAAACTTTTTTTTGGCATTTTACATTTTTCACATTTTTCATTGATTTACTTATTTTTGTGTTTCAAGATTTCGAAAATTTTCAAAGTTTATGATTTTTAAGTTTTGAAACATTTTTTGGCATTTTACTTTTTTCACTGTTTTCACTGATTTACTTATATTTGTATTTCAACATTTCAAAATTTTTCAAATTTTATGATTTTCAAATCTTTTTTTTTTGGCATTTTACTTTTTTTCTCTATTTTCAGTGATCTACTTATTTTTGTGTGTCAATATTTCAAAAATTTTTAAATTTTATGATTTTCTAGTTTTCAAATTTTGTTTAGCACTTTTCCTTTTTCACTGTTTTCATTGATTTACATGTTTTTGTGTTTCAAGATTTAAATTTTTTTCAAATTTTATGATTTTCAAGTTTTCAAACTTTTTTATGGCATTTTATGTTTTTAACTATTTCCTTTTATTTACATTTTTTTTGTTTCAAGATTTCAACATTTTTCAAAGATAATGATTTTCTAGTTTTCAATCTTTTTTCGGCATTTTACTTTCTTCACTGTTTTCATTGATTTACTTATTTTTATGATTTAAGATTTCAAAATTTTTCAAAGTTTATGATTTTGAAGTTTTGAAACTTTTTAAAGCTATTTTATGGTTTTCACTATTTCCTTGTTTTCAAGTATTAAGATTTCAAAAATTTTCAAATTTTATAATTTTTAAGATTCCAAACTTTTTAAAGGCATTTTATGTTTTTCGCTATTTCCTTTTATTTACTTGGTTTTATGTTTCAAGATTTCAAAATTTTTCAAAGTTTTTGATTTTCAAGTTGCAAAATTTTTTTAATGGCATTTTATGTTTTTCACTATTTCATTGATTTGCTAATTTTTGTGTTTCAAGATTTAAATTTTTTTTAAATTTTATGATTTTCATGTTTTAAAACTTTTTTATTGCATTTTTTGTTTTTAACTATTTCCTTTTATTTACTTGTTTTTGTGCTTCAAGATTTCAAGATTTTTTAAAGATTATGATTTTCAAGTTTTAAAACTTTTTTATGGCATTTTATGTTTTTCACTATTTCCTTTTATTTTCTTGTGTTTGTGTTTCAAGATTTCAAAATTTATGATTTTCAAGTTTTTAAACTTTTTTTTTGGCATTTAACTTTTCCACTTTTTTCATTGATTTACTTAGTTTTGTGTTTCAAGATTTCAAAATTTTTTAAAGTTTATAATTTTCGAGTTTTGAAACTTTTTTCAAAGTTTATGATTTTCAAAATTTATTACTTTCAAGTTTTCAAACTTTTTTTGCAATTGTATTTTTTTCACTGTTTTCATTGATCTACTAATTTTTGTGTTTCAAGATTTCAAAATTTTTCAAAGTTTATGATTTTCTAGTTTTCGAACTTTTTTTTGGCATTTTACCTTTTTTACTGTTTTCATTGATTTACTTATTTTTGTGTTTCAAGATTTAAATTTTTTTCAAATTTTATGATTTTCAAGTTTTCAAACTTTTTTATGGCATTTTATGTTTTCAACTATTTCCTTTTATTTACTTGTTTTTGTGTTTCTAGCTTTCAAAAATTTTCCAATTTCATTATTTTCAAGTTTTCATACTTTTTTTTTTGGCATTTACCTTTTTTACCTATTTTCATTGATTTACTTATTTTTGTGTTTCAAGATTTCAAATTTTTTCAAAGTTTATGATTTTCTAGTTTTCAAACTTTTTTTTCAAAGTTTCACCGAAATTGCGTATTAGCCCCACACCGTTAATCGTCGTTAATATCTGCAGTGATATTGTCAAAAAATGACGAAAATGCCTTCATCTTCATGGGGGTGATATACAATTTTGTGAAACTATGGATGAGGTCATTTTCGTCATTTTCAAAAATTTAACAGCGGGTATAAACGCTGATTAACGGTGTGTTGGTAATACGCGATTTCGGTGGGTAATCTATGTGGGTAAGATTTCAAAATTTTTATGTTTTCAACTATTTCCTTTTATTTACTTGTTTTTGTGTTTTAAGATTTCAAAAATTTTCAAAGTTTATGATTTTTAAGTTTTCAAGTTTTTTTTTTGCATTTTACTTCTCTCACTGTTTTCATTGATTTACTTGTTTTCGTGTTTTAAGATTTCAAAAATTTTCAAATTTTGTTATTTTCAAGTTTTCACTCTTTTTTGGGATTTTTCTTTTTTCACTGTTTTCATTGATGTAATTATTTTTGTCCTTTAGGATTTTAAACTTTTTGAAAGTTTATGATTTTCAAGTTTTGAAATTTTTTTTTGGCA
The DNA here is from genome assembly GCA_030490835.1 of Annona cherimola. NCBI lineage: Eukaryota > Viridiplantae > Streptophyta > Magnoliopsida > Magnoliales > Annonaceae > Annona > Annona cherimola. The sequence continues at coordinate 76,202 of JASFXW010000157.1, read as the reverse complement.
TTTTACCATTTTCACTGTTTTCATTGATTTACTTATTTTTGTGTTTCAAGATTGAAAAATGTTTCAAATTTTATGATTTTCAAGTTTTAAAACTTTTTCTTGGCATTTTATGTTTTTCACAATTTCATTTTATTTTCTTGTGTTTGTGTTTCAAGTTTTCAAAATTTTTCAAAATTTATGATTTTCAAGTTTTAAACCTTTTTTTGGCATTTTATTTTTTCACTTTTTTCATTGATTTACTTAGTTTTATGTTTCAAGTTTTCAAACTTTTTTTTGGCTTACCTTTTTGAATGTTTTCATTGATTTATTTATTTTTCTATTTCAAGATTTAAAATTTATTCTAATTTTATGATTTTCATGTTTTCGAACCTTTTTAAGGCATTTTATGTTTTCAACGATTTCCTTTTATTTACTTGTTTTTGTGTTTCAAAATTTCCAAAATTTTTTAAGTTTATGATTTTCAAGTTTGCAAACTTTTTTTTTTCGCATTTGACTTTTTTCACTTTTTTCATTGATTTCCATATTTTTGTGTTTGAATATTTCAAAAATTTTCAAATTTTCTGATTTTCAAGTTTTCGAACTATTTTTTTTGGCATTTTACCTTTTCACTGTTTTAATTGGTGTTCTTTTTTTTGTGTTTCGAAATTTCAAAATTTTTCAAAGTGTATGATTTTCAAGTTTTCAAACTTTTTTTTTTCGCATTTTTCTTTTTTCACTGTTTTCATTGATTTCCTTATTTTTGTTTTTGAAGATTTCAAAATTTTTCCAATTTTATGATTTTCAAGTTTTCGAATTTTTTTTGGCATTTTACTTTTTTCACTGTTTTAATTGATGTTCTTATTTTTGTGTTTCGAGATTTCAAAATTTTTCATAGTTTATGATTTTCAAGTTTTCAAACTTTTTTTTTTGACATTTGACTTTTTTCACAATTTTCATTGATTTCCTTATTTTTTTGTTTCAAGATTTAAATTTTTTACTAATTTTATGATTTTCATGTTTTCCAATTTTTTTATGGCATTTTATGTTTTCAACAATTTCCTTTTATTTACTTATTTTTGTGTTTCAAGATTTCAAAATTTTTCAAAGTTTATGATTTTCTGGTTTTAAAACTTTTTTTTCCGTATTTTACTTTTTTCACTGTTTTCATTGATTTTCTTATTTTTGTGTTTCATGATTTAAAATTTTTTCAAATTTTATGATTTTCAAATTTTCCAAATTTTTTTTAGCCTTTTACTTTTTCACTGATTTAATTGAAGTTCTTATTTTTGTGTTTCGAGATTTTAAAAATTTTCAAAGTTTATGATTTTCAAGTCTTTAAAATTTTTAAAGGTATTTTATGTTTTTCACTATTTCCTTTTATTTACTTGCTTTTGAGTTTCAAGATTTTAAAATTGTTCAAAGTTTATATTTTTCAAGTTTTCAAACTTTTTTCATTGTTTTCTTTGATTTTCTTATTTTTATGTTTTAAGATTTCAAAATTGTTCAAAGTTTATGATTTTGAAGTTTTAAAACTTTTGAAAACCATTTTATAGTTTTCCCTAATTTGAGTTTCTAGATTTCAAAATTTTTTCAAGTTTGTTTTTCAAGTTTTCAAACTGTTTTTTGGCATTTTACTTTTTTCACTGTTTTCATTAATGTACTTATTTTTATGTTTGAAGATTTCAATTTTTTTTAAAATTTATGATTTTCATGTTTCCAAACTTTTTAAAGGCATTTTATGCTTTTCACTCTTTCCTTTTATTTACTTTCTTTTGAGTTTCAAGATTTCAAAAATTTTCAAATGTTATTATTTTCAAGTTTTCAAACTTTTTTCGCCATCGTACTTTTTTTCGCTGTTTTCATTTATCTACTAATTTTTGTGTTTCAAAATTTCAAAATTTTTCAAGATTATGATCTTCACATCTTCAAGCTTTTTTTTATGGCATTTTATGTTTTTCACTATTTTCTTTTATTTACTTGTTTTTGTTTTTCAAGATTTAACTTTTTTTCAAAGTTTATGATTTTCATGTTTTCAAACTATTTTTCCGCATTTTCATTATTTTACTTTTTTTTGTGTTTCAAGATTTCAAAAATTTTCAAATTTTATGATTTTCAAGTTTCCAAACTTTTTTTGACATTTTACTTTTTTCACTGTTTTCATTGACGTACTTATTTTTGTGTTTCAGGATTTCAAAATTTTTCAAAGTTTATGATTTTCAAGTTTTCAAACTTTTGAAAGGCATTTTATGTTTTTCACTATTTCCTTTGTTTTTTAGTATTACGATTTCAAAAATTTTCAAATTTTATGATTTTCAAGATTCCAAACTTTTTAAAGGCACTTTATATTTTTCACTATTTCCTTTTATTTACTTGCTTTTGGGTTTCAAGATTTCAAAATTTTTGAATGTTTATGATTTTCTAGTTTTCAAACTTCCTTTTGGGATTTTACTTTTTTCACTGTTTTCATTGATTGACTTATTTTTGTTTTTCAAGATTTCAAAATTTTTCAAAGTTTATGATTTTCAAGTTTTCAAATTTCTTTTTTTTTTGGATTTTACTTTTTTCACTGTTTTCATTGATTTCCTTATTTTTGTATTTGATGATTTCAAAAATTTTGAAATTTTATGATTTTGAAATTTTCTAAGTTTTTTTTGCATCTTACTTTTTTCACTGTTTTAATTGATGTTCTTATTTTTGTGTTTCGAGATTTTAAAATTTTTCAAAGTTTATGTTTTTGAAGTTTTCAATCTTTTTTCGACATTTTACTTTTTTCATTGATTTATTTATTTTTGTTTTATGATTTCAAAATTTTTCAAATTTCATGATTTTCAAGTTTCGATACTTTTTAAAGTCATTTTATGGTTTTCTCTATTTCCTTTTGTTTCCTTGTTATCGAGTATTAAGATTTCAAAATTTTTCAAATTTTATAATTTTTAAGATTCCTAACTTTTTAAAGGCATTTTATGTTTTTCACTATTTCCTTTTATTTACTTGCTTTTGGGTTTCAAGATTTCAAAATTTTTCAAAGTTTATGATTTCTAGTTTTCAAACTTTTTTTGGCATTTTACTTTTTTCACTGTTTTCATTGATTTACATATTTTAGTGTTTCGAGATTTCAAAAAATTTCAAATTTTATGATTTTCAAGTTTGTAAACTTTTTTTGGAATTTTATTTTTTTCCACTGTTTTCATTGACGTATTATTTTTTGCGTTTTAAGATGTCAAATTTTTTCAAAGTTTATGATTTTCAAGTTTTCAAACTTTTTAAAGCCATTTTATGGTTTTCATTATTTCCTTTTATTTCCTTGGTTTTGAGTATTAAGATTTCAAAAATTTTCAAATTTGATGATTTTTAAGATTCTAAACTTTTTAATGGCATTTTATGTTTTTCAATATTTCCTTTTATTTACTTGCTTTTGGGTTTCAAAATTCAAAATTTTTCAAAGTTTATGATTTTCTAGTTTTCAAACTTTTTTTTTGGTATTTTACTTTTTTCACTGTTTTCATTGATTTACTTGTTTTTGAGTTTCAAGATTTCAAAAATTTTCATATTTTATGATTTTCAAGTTTTCAAACTTTCTTTGGCATTTTACTTTTTTCACTCTTTTCATTGCCGTAATTATTTTTGTGTTTCAAAATTTCAAAATTTTTTAAAGTCTATGATTTTAAAGTTTTCGGACTTTTTAAAGGCATTTTATGTTTTTCACTATTTCCTTTTATTTCCTTGTTTTTGAGTATTAAGATTTCAAAAAAATTCAAATATTATGATTTTCAAAATTCCAATCTTTTTAATGCCACTTTATGTTTTTCACTATTTCCTTTTATTTACTTTCTTTTGGGTTTAAAGATTTCAAAATTTTTCAACGTTTATGATTTTCTAGTTTTCAAACTTTTTTTTGTGATTCAAGATTTCAAAAATTTTCAAAGTTTATGATTTTCAGGTTTTCAAATTTTTTTTTCCGGATTTTACTTTATTCACTGTTTTACATTGATTTCCTTATTTTTGTGTTTGATGATTTCAAAAAATTTCATATTTTATGATTTTCAAATTTTCTAAGTGTTTTTTGGCATTTTACTTTTTGTTTTTCGTTATTTCCTTTTATTTACTTTTTTTTTGTGTTTCAAGATTTTAAATTTTTTCAAAGTTTATGTTTTTCAAGTTTTCAAACTTTTTTCAGCATTTTTCTTTTTTCAGTGTTTTCATTGACTTACCTATTTTTATGTTTTAGGATTTAAAATTTTTTCAAAGTTTATGATTTTGAAGTTAAGAAACTTTTTAAAGCCATTTTATGGTTTTGACTATTTCCTTTTATTTTCATGTTTTCCTGTATTAAGACTTCAATATTTTTCAAATTTATAATTTTTGAGATTCCAAACTTTTTAAAGCAATTTTATAGTTTTCTCTATTTCCTTTTATTTCTTTTTTTTCGAGTATTAAGATTTCAAAATTTTTCGAATTTTATAATTTTTAAGATTCCAAACTTTTTAAAGGCATTTATGTTTTTCACTATTTCCTTTTATTTACTTGCTTTTGGGTTTCAAGATTTCGAAAATTTTCAAAGTTTATGATTTTCTAGTTTTCAAACTTTTTTTTGGCTTTTTCCTTTTTTCACTGTTTTCATTGATTAACATATTTTCTGGTTTCAAGATTTCAAAAATTTTCAAATTTTATGATTTTCAAGTTTTCAAACTTTCTTTGGCATTTTACTTTTTTCACACTTTTCATTGACGTAATTATTTTTGTGTTTCAAGATTTCAAAATTTTTTAAAGTCTATGATTTTCAAGTTTTCATACTTTTTAAAGGCATTTTATGTTTTTCACTATTTCCATTTATTTCCTTGTTTTTGAGTATTAAGATTTCAAAAAAATTCAAATTTTATGATTTTCAAAATTCAAATCTTTTTAATGCCACTTTATGTTTTTCACTATTTCCTTTTATTTACTTTCTTTTGGGTTTAAAGATTTCAAAATTTTTCAACGTTTATGATTTTCTAGTTTTCAAACTTTTTTTTGTGTTTCAAGATTTCAAAAATTTTCAAAGTTTATGATTTTCAGGTTTTCAAATTTTTTTTCCGGATTTTACTTTATTCACTGTTTTACATTGATTTCCTTATTTTTGTGTTTGATGATTTCAAAAAATTTCATATTTTATGATTTTCAAATTTTCTAAGTGTTTTTTGGCATTTTACTTTTTGTTTTTCGTTATTTCCTTTTATTTACTTTTTTTTTGTGTTTCAAGATTTTAAATTTTTTCAAAGTTTATGTTTTTCAAGTTTTCAAACTTTTTTCAGCATTTTTCTTTTTTCAGTGTTTTCATTGACTTACCTATTTTTATGTTTTAGGATTTAAAATTTTTTCAAAGTTTATGATTTTGAAGTTAAGAAACTTTTTAAAGCCATTTTATGGTTTTGACTATTTCCTTTTATTTCCATGTTTTCCTGTATTAAGACTTCAATATTTTTCAAATTTATAATTTTTGAGATTCCAAACTTTTTAAAGCAATTTTATAGTTTTCTCTATTTCCTTTTATTTCTTTTTTATCGAGTATTAAGATTTCAAAAATTTTCAAATTTTATAATTTTTAAGATTCCAAACTTTTTAAAGGCATTTTATATTTTTCACTGTTGCCTTTTATTTACTTGCTTTTGGGTTTCAACATTTCGAAAATTTTCAAAGTTTATGATTTTCTAGTTTTCAAACTTTTTTTTGGCTTTTTCCTTTTTTCACTGTTTTCATTGATTAACATATTTTCTGGTTTCAAGATTTCAAAAATTTTCAAATTTTATGATTTTCAAGTTTTCAAACTTTCTTTGGCATTTTACTTTTTTCACACTTTTCATTGACGTAATTATTTTTGTGTTTCAAGATTTCAAAATTTTTTAAAGTCTATGATTTTCAAGTTTTCATACTTTTTAAAGGCATTTTATGTTTTTCACTATTTCCATTTATTTCCTTGTTTTTGAGTATTAAGATTTCAAAAAAATTCAAATTTTATGATTTTCAAAATTCAAATCTTTTTAATGCCACTTTATGTTTTTCACTATTTCCTTTTATTTACTTTCTTTTGGGTTTAAAGATTTCAAAATTTTTCAAAGTTTATGATTTTCTAGTTTTCAAACTTTTTTTTGTGTTTCAAGATTTCAAAAATTTTCAAAGTTTATGATTTTCAAGTTTTCAAATTTTTTTTTCCGGATTTTACTTTATTCACTGTTTTCCATTGATTTCCTTATTTTTGTGTTTGATGATTTCAAAAAATTTCATATTTTATGATTTTCAAATTTTCTAAGTGTTTTTTGGCATTTTACTTTTTGTTTTTCGTTATTTCCTTTTATTTACTTTTTTTTTGTGTTTCAAGATTTTAAATTTTTTCAAAGTTTATGTTTTTCAAGTTTTCAAACTTTTTTCAGTGTTTTCATTGACTTACCTATTTTTATGTTTTAGGATTTAAAATTTTTTCAAAGTTTATGATTTTGAAGTTAAGAAACTTTTTAAAGCCATTTTATGGTTTTGACTATTTCCTTTTATTTCCATGTTTTCCTGTATTAAGACTTCAATATTTTTCAAATTTATAATTTTTGAGATTCCAAACTTTTTAAAGCAATTTTATAGTTTTCTCTATTTCCTTTTATTTCTTTTTTATCGAGTATTAAGATTTCAAAAATTTTCAAATTTTATAATTTTTAAGATTCCAAACTTTTTAAAGGCATTTTATGTTTTTCACTGTTGCCTTTTATTTACTTGCTTTTGGGTTTCAACATTTCGAAAATTTTCAAAGTTTATGATTTTCTAGTTTTCAAACTTTTTTTTGGCTTTTTCCTTTTTTCACTGTTTTCATTGATTAACATATTTTCTGGTTTCAAGATTTCAAAAATTTTCAAATTTTATGATTTTCAAGTTTTCAAACTTTCTTTGGCATTTTACTTTTTTCACACTTTTCATTGACGTAATTATTTTTGTGTTTCAAGATTTCAAAATTTTTTAAAGTCTATGATTTTCAAGTTTTCATACTTTTTAAAGGCATTTTATGTTTTTCACTATTTCCATTTATTTCCTTGTTTTTGAGTATTAAGATTTCAAAAAAATTCAAATTTTATGATTTTCAAAATTCAAATCTTTTTAATGCCACTTTATGTTTTTCACTATTTCCTTTTATTTACTTTCTTTTGGGTTTAAAGATTTCAAAATTTTTCAAAGTTTATGATTTTCTAGTTTTCAAACTTTTTTTTGTGTTTCAAGATTTCAAAAATTTTCAAAGTTTATGATTTTCAGGTTTTCAAATTTTTTTTTCCGGATTTTACTTTATTCACTGTTTTACATTGATTTCCTTATTTTTGTGTTTGATGATTTCAAAAAATTTCATATTTTATGATTTTCAAATTTTCTAAGTGTTTTTTGGCATTTTACTTTTTGTTTTTCGTTATTTCCTTTTATTTACTTGTTTTTGTGTTTCAAGATTTTAAATTTTTTCAAAGTTTATGTTTTTCAAGTTTTCAAACTTTTTTCAGCATTTTTCTTCTTTCAGTGTTTTCATTGACTTACCTATTTTTATGTTTTAGGATTTTAAAATTTTTCAAAGTTTATGATTTTGAAGTTTTGAAACTTTTTAAAGCCATTTTATGGTTTTGACTATTTCCTTTTATTTCCTTGTTTTCCTGTATTAAGATTTCAATATTTTTCAAATTTATAATTTTTAAGATTCCAAACTTTTTAAAGCAATTTTATAGTTTTCTCTATTTCCTTTTATTTCTTTTTTTTCGAGTATTAAGATTTCAAAAATTTTCGAATTTTATAATTTTTAAGATTCCAAACTTTTTAAAGGCATTTATGTTTTTCACTATTTCCTTTTATTTACTTGCTTTTGGGTTTCAAGATTTCGAAAATTTTCAAAGTTTATGATTTTCTAGTTTTCAAACTTTTTTTTGGCTTTTTCCTTTTTTCACTGTTTTCATTGATTAACATATTTTCTGGTTTCAAGATTTCAAAAATTTTCAAATTTTATGATTTTCAAGTTTTCAAACTTTCTTTGGCATTTTACTTTTTTCACACTTTTCATTGACGTAATTATTTTTGTGTTTCAAGATTTCAAAATTTTTTAAAGTCTATGATTTTCAAGTTTTCATACTTTTTAAAGGCATTTTATGTTTTTCACTATTTCCATTTATTTCCTTGTTTTTGAGTATTAAGATTTCAAAAAAATTCAAATTTTATGATTTTCAAAATTCAAATCTTTTTAATGCCACTTTATGTTTTTCACTATTTCCTTTTATTTACTTTCTTTTGGGTTTAAAGATTTCAAAATTTTTCAAAGTTTATGATTTTCTAGTTTTCAAACTTTTTTTTGTGTTTCAAGATTTCAAAAATTTTCAAAGTTTATGATTTTCAGGTTTTCAAATTTTTTTTTCCGGATTTTACTTTATTCACTGTTTTCCATTGATTTCCTTATTTTTGTGTTTGATGATTTCAAAAACTTTCATATTTTATGATTTTCAAATTTTCTAAGTGTTTTTTGGCATTTTACTTTTTGTTTTTCGTTATTTCCTTTTATTTACTTGTTTTTGTGTTTCAAGATTTTAAATTTTTTCAAAGTTTATGTTTTTCAAGTTTTCAAACTTTTTTCAGCATTTTTCTTTTTTCAGTGTTTTCATTGACTTACCTATTTTTATGTTTTAGGATTTTAAAATTTTTCAAAGTTTATGATTTTGAAGTTTTGAAACTTTTTAAAGCCATTTTATGGTTTTGACTATTTCCTTTTATTTCCTTGTTTTCCTGTATTAAGACTTCAATATTTTTCAAATTTATAATTTTTAAGATTCCAAACTTTTTAAAGCAATTTTATAGTTTTCTCTATTTCCTTTTATTTCTTTTTTCTCGAGTATTAAGATTTCAAAAATTTTCGAATTTTATAATTTTTAAGATTCCAAACTTTTTAAAGGCATTTTATGTTTTTCACTATTTCCTTTTATTTACTTGCTTTTGGGATTCAAGATTTCGAAAATTTTCAAAGTTTATGATTTTATAGTTTTCAAACTGTTTTTTGGCTTTTTACTTTTTTCACTGTTTTCATTGATTAACATATTTTCTGGTTTCAAGATTTCAAAATTTTTCAAATTTTATGATTTTCAAGTTTTCGAACTTTCTTTGGCATTTTACTTTTTTCACTCTTTTCATTGACGTAATTATTTTTGTGTTTCAAGATTTCAAAATTTTTTAAAGTCTATGATTTTCAATTTTTCAGACTTTTTGAAGGCATTTTATGTTTTTCACTATTTCCTTTTATTTCATATTTTTGAGTATTAAGATTTCAAAAAAATTCAAATTTTATGATTTTCAAAATTCCAATCTTTTTAATGCCACTTTATGTTTTTCACTATTTCCTTTTATTTACTTTCTTTTGGGTTTAAAGATTTCAAAATTTTTCAAAGTTTATGATTTTCTAGTTTTCAAACTTTTTTTTGTGTTTCAAGATTTCAAAAATTTTCAAAGTTTATGATTTTCAAGTTTTCAAATTTTTTTTTCCGGATTTTACTTTATTCACTGTTTTCCATTGATTTCCTTATTTTTGTGTTTGATGATTTCAAAAACTTTCATATTTTATGATTTTCAAATTTTCTAAGTGTTTTTTGGCATTTTACTTTTTGTTTTTCGTTATTTCCTTTTATTTACTTGTTTTTGTGTTTCAAGATTTTAAATTTTTTCAAAGTTTATGTTTTTCAAGTTTTCAAACTTTTTTCAGCATTTTTCTTTTTTCAGTGTTTTCATTGACTTACCTATTTTTATGTTTTAGGATTTTAAAATTTTTCAAAGTTTATGATTTTGAAGTTTTGAAACTTTTTAAAGCCATTTTATGGTTTTGACTATTTCCTTTTATTTCCTTGTTTTCCTGTATTAAGACTTCAATATTTTTCAAATTTATAATTTTTAAGATTCCAAACTTTTTAAAGCAATTTTATAGTTTTCTCTATTTCCTTTTATTTCTTTTTTCTCGAGTATTAAGATTTCAAAAATTTTCGAATTTTATAATTTTTAAGATTCCAAACTTTTTAAAGGCATTTTATGTTTTTCACTATTTCCTTTTATTTACTTGCTTTTGGGTTTCAAGATTTCGAAAATTTTCAAAGTTTATGATTTTATAGTTTTCAAACTGTTTTTTGGCTTTTTACTTTTTTCACTGTTTTCATTGATTAACATATTTTCTGGTTTCAAGATTTCAAAAATTTTCAAATTTTATGATTTTCAAGTTTTCGAACTTTCTTTGGCATTTTACTTTTTTCACTCTTTTCATTGACGTAATTATTTTTGTGTTTCAAGATTTCAAAATTTTTTAAAGTCTATGATTTTCAATTTTTCAGACTTTTTGAAGCATTTTATGTTTTTCACTATTTCCTTTTATTTCATATTTTTGAGTATTAAGATTTCAAAAAAATTCAAATTTTATGATTTTCAAAATTCCAATCTTTTTAAAGCCACTTTATGTTTTTCACTATTTCCTTTTATTTACTTTCTTTTGGGTTTAAAGATTTCAAAATTTTTCAGTGTTTATGATTTTCTAGTTTTCAAACTTTTTTTTGTGTTTCAAGATTTCAAAAATTTTCAAAGTTTATGATTTTCAGGTTTTCAAACTTTTTTTTCTTGTGGATTTTACTTTTTTCACTGTTTTCATTGATTTCCTTATTTTTGAGTTTGATGATTTCAAAAATTTTCAAATTTTTTGCTTTTCAAATTTAGTAATTTTTTTTTTCATTTTACTTTTTTCACCGTTTTAATTAATGTTCTTATTTTTGTATTTCGAGATTTCATAATTTTTCAAAGTTTATGATTTTCAAGTCTTGAAAATTTCTTCAGGCATTTTATGTTTTCCTCTATTTCCTTTTATTTACTTGCTTTTGAGTTTCTATATTTGAAAATTTTTCAAAGTTTATGTTTTTCAAGTTTTCATTCTTTTTTCGTCATTTTTCTTTTTTCACTGTTTTCATTGATTTACTTATTTTTACGTTTTAAGATTTCAAAAATTTTCAAAGTTTATGATTTAGAAGTTTTGAAACGATTTTAAAGCCATTTTATGGTTTTCACTATTTCCTAGTTTTCGAATATTAAGATTTCAAAAATTTTCAAATTTTATAATTTTGAAGATTCTAAACTTTTTAAAGGCAGCTTATGTTTTTCACTATTTCCTTTTATTTACTTGCTTTTGGGTTTCAAGATTTCTAAATTTTTCAAAATTTATGATTTTCAAGTTTTCAAACTTTTTAAAGGCATTTTATGTTTTTCACTATTTCCTTTTATATCCTTGTTTTTGAATATTAAAATTTCAAAAATTTTCAAATTTTTTGATTTTCAAATTTAGTAATTTTTTTTTTCATTTTACTTTTTTCACCGTTTTAATTAATGTTCTTATTTTTGTATTTCGAGATTTCATAATTTTTCAAAGTTTATGATTTTCAAGTCTTGAAAATTTCTTCAGGCATTTTATGTTTTCCTCTATTTCCTTTTATTTACTTGCTTTTAAGTTTCTATATTTGAAAATTTTTCAAAGTTTATGTTTTTCAAGTTTTCATTCTTTTTTCGTCATTTTTCTTTTTTCACTGTTTTCATTGATTTACTTATTTTTACGTTTTAAGATTTCAAAAATTTTCAAAGTTTATGATTTAGAAGTTTTGAAACGATTTTAAAGCCATTTTATGGTTTTCACTATTTCCTAGTTTTCGAATATTAAGATTTCAAAAATTTTCAAATTTTATAATTTTGAAGATTCTAAACTTTTTAAAGGCAGCTTATGTTTTTCACTATTTCCTTTTATTTACTTGCTTTTGGGTTTCAAGATTTCTAAATTTTTCAAAATTTATGATTTTCAAGTTTTCAAACTTTTTAAAGGCATTTTATGTTTTTCACTATTTCCTTTTATATCCTTGTTTTTGAATATTAAAATTTCAAAAATTTTCAAATTTTTTGATTTTCAATATTCCAAACTTTTTAAAGGCACTTTATGTTTTTCAGTATTTCCTTTTATTTACTTGCTTTGTAGTTTCAAGATTTCAAAAAATTTCAATGTTTATAATTTTCTAGTTTTCAAACTTTTTTTGACATTTTACTTTTTTCACTATTTTCGTTGATTTCTTTATTTTTGTGTTTGTTAATTTTTAAAATTTTCAATTTTATGATTTTCAAAGTTTCTAAATTTTTTTTGGCATTTTACTTTTTTCACTGTTTTAATTAATGTTCTTATTTTTGTGTTTCGAGATTTCAGAATTTTTCAAAATTTATGATTTTCAAGTCTTGAAAAGTTCTAAAGGCATTTTATGTTTTCCTCTATTTCCTTTTATTTACTTGCTTTTGAGTTTCTATATTTGAAAATTTTTCAAAGTTTATGTTTTTCAAGTTTTCAATCTTTTTTCGGCATTTTACTTTTTTCACTGTTTTCATTGATTTACTTATTTTTACGTTTTAAGATTTCAAAAAATTTTCAAAGTTTATGATTTAGAAGTTTTGAAATAATTTAAAGCCATTTTATGGTTTTCGCTATTTCCTAGTTTTCTAATATTAAGATTTCAAAAATTTTCAAATTTTATAATTTTGGAGATTCTAAACTTTTTAGAGGCAGCTTATGTTTTTCACTATTTCCTTTTATTTACTGGCTTTTGGGTTTCAAGATTTCAAAAATTTTCAAATTTTATGATTTTCAAGTTTTCAAACTTTCTTTGGCATTTTACTTTTTTCACTGTTTTCATTAACGTAATTATTTTTGTGTTTCACGATTTCAAAATTTTTTAAAAGTCTATGATTTTCAAGTTTTCAGACTTTTTAAAGGCATTTTATGTTTTTCACTATTTCCTTGTTTTTGAGTATTAAGATTTCAAAAAAATTCAAATTTTATGATTTTGAAAATTCCAATCTTTTTAAAGCCACTTTATGTTTTTCACTATTTTCCTTTATTTACTTTCTTTTGGGTTTAAAGATTTCAAAATTTTTCAATGTTTAGGATTTTCTAGTTTTCAAACTTTTTTTTGTGTTTCAAGATTTCAAAAATTTTCAAAGTTCACCTTTTCAAATTTTTTTTTTCCGGATTTTACTTTCTTCACTGTTTTTCATTGATTTCCTTATTTTTGTGTTTGATGATTTCAAAACATTTCATATTTTATAATTTTCAAATTTTCTAAGTGTTTTTTGGCATTTTACTTTTTGTTTTTCGTTATTTCCTTTTATTTACTTGTTTTTGTGTTTCAAGATTTTAAATTTTTTCAAAGTTTTTGCTTTTCAAGTTTTCAAACTTTTTTCAGCATTTTACTTTTTTCACTGTTTTCATTGACTTACTTATTTTTATGTTTTAGGATTTAAAAATTTTTCAAAGTTTATGATTTTGAAGTTTTGAAACTTTTTAACGCCATTTTATGGTTTTGACTATTTCCTTTTATTTCCTTGTTTTCCTGTATTAAGATTTCAATATTTTTCAAATTTATAATTTTTAAGATTCCAAACTTTTTAAAGCAATTTTATAGTTTTCTCTATTTCCTTTTATTTCTTTTTTTTTGAGTATTAAGATTTCAAAAGTTTTTGAATTTTATAATTTTTAAGATTCCAAACTTTTTAAAGGCATTTTATGTTTTTTACTATTTCCTTTTATTTACTTGCTTTTGGGTTTCAAGATTTCGAAATTTTTCAAAGTTTATGATTTTCTTGTTTTCAAACTTTTTTTTTGCTTTTTACTTTTTTCACTATTTTCATTGATTAACATATTTTCTGGTTTCAAGATTTCACAAATTTTCAAAGTTTATGATTTTCAAGTTTTCAAACTTTCTTTGGCATTTTACTTTTTTCACTATTTTCATTGACGTAATTATTTTTGTGTTTCAAGATTTCAATTTTTTTTAAAGTCTATGATTTTAAAGTTTTCAGACTTTTTAAAGGTATTTTATGTTTTTCACTATTTCCTTTTATTTCCTTGTTTTTGAGTATCAAGATTTTAAAAAAATTCAAATTTTATGATTTTCAAAATTCCAATCTTTTTAAAGGCACTTTATGTTTTTCACTATTTCCTTTTATTTACTTTCTTTTGGGTTTAAAGATTTCGAAAATTTTCAACGTTTATGATTTTCTAGTTTTCAAACTTTTTTTTTGTGTTTCAAGATTTCAAAGTTTATGATTTTCTGGTTTTCAAATTTTTTTTTTCTTGTGGATTTTACTTTTTTCACTGTTTTCATTGATTTCCTTATTTTTGAGTTTGATGATTTCAAAAATTTTCAAATTTTTTGCTTTTCAAATTTCGTAAATTTTTTTTTGCATTTTACTTTTTTCACTGTTTTAATTAATGTTCTTATTTTTGTGTTTCTATATTTGAAATTTTTTCAAATTTTATGTTTTTCAAGTTTTCAATCTTTTTTCGGCATTTTACTTTTTTAACTGTTTTCATTCATTTACTTATTTTACGTTTTAAGATTTCAAAAATTTTCAGAGTTTATGATTTAGAAGTTTTGAAACGATTTAAAGCCATTTTATGGTTTTCCCTATTTCCTAGTTTTCGAATATTAAGATTTGAAAAATTTTCAAATTTTATAATTTTGAAGATTCTAAACTTTTTAAAGGCAGCTTATGTTTTTCACTATTTCCTTTTATTTACTTGCTTTTGGGTTTCAAGATTTCGAAATTTTTCAAAGTTTATGATTTTCTAGTTTTCAAACTTTTTTTTGGTTTTTTACTTTTTTCACTGTTTTCATAGATTAACATATTTTCTGGTTCCAAGATTTCAAAAATTTTCAAATTTTATGATTTTCAAGTTTTCAAACTTTCTTTGGCATTTTACTTTTTTCACTGTTTTCATTGACGTAATTATTTTTGTGTTTCAATATTTTAAAATTTTTTAAAGTCTATGATTTTCAAGTTTTCAGACTTTTTAAAGGCATTTTATATTTTTCACTATTTCCTTGTTTTTGAGTATTAAGATTACAAAAAAATTCAAATTTTATGATTTTCAAAATTCCAATCTTTTTAAAGCCACTTTATGTTTTTCACTATTTCCTTTTATTTACTTTCTTTTGGGTTTAAAGATTTCAAAATTTTTCAACGTTTATGAGTTTCTAGTTTTCAAACTTTTTTTTATGTTTCAAGATTTCAAAAATTTTCAAATTTTTTTTTTCCGGATTTTACTTTCTTCACTGTTTTTCATTGATTTCCTTATTTTTGTGTTTGATGATTTCAAAAATTTTCATATTTTATGATTTTCAAATTTTCTAAGTGTTTTTTGTCATTTTACTTTTTGTTTTTCGTTATTTCCTTTTATTTACTTGTTTTTGTGTTTCAAGATTTTAAATTTTTTCAAAGTTTATGTTTTTCAAGTTTTCAAACTTTTTTCAGCATTTTTCTTTTTTCACTGTTTTCATTGACTTACCTATTTTTATGTTTTAGGATTTTAAAATTTTTCAAAGTTTATGATTTTGAAGTTTTGAAACTTTTTAAAGTCATTTTATGGTTTTGACTATTTCCTTTTATTTCCTTGTTTTCCTGATTTCAATATTTTTCGAATTTTATAATTTTTAAGATTCCAAACATTTTAAAGGCATTTTATGTTTTTCACTATTTCCTTTTATTTACTTGCTTTTGGGTTTCAAGATTTCAAAATTTTTCAAAGTTTACGATTTTCTAGTTTTCAAACTTTTTTTGGCATTTTACTTTTTTCACTTTTTTCATTGATTTACTTATTTTCGTTTTTCAAGATTTCAAAAATTTCCAAATTTTATAATTTTCAAGTTTTCAAATTTTTTCGGCATTTTACTTTCTTTCACAGTTTTCATTGACGTGCTTATTTTTGTGTTTCAAGATTTTAAATTTTTTCAAAGTTTATGATTTTCAAGTTTTCAAACTTTTTAAAGGCATTTTATGTTTTTCACTATTTCCTTTTATATCCTTGTTTTTGAGTATTAAGATTTCAAAAAAATTCAAATTTTATGATTTTCAAGATTCCAAACTTTTTAAAGGCACTTTATGTTTTTCAGTATTTCCTTTTATTTACTTTCTTTTGGGTTTAAAGATTTCAAAAATTTTCAATGTTTATAATTTTCTAGTTTTCAAACTTTTTTTGACATTTTAGTTTTTTCACTGTTTTCATTTATTTCCTTATTTTTGTGTTTCGAGATTTCAAAAATTTTCAAAGTTTATGACTTTCAAATCTTCAAAATTTTTAAAAGCATTTTATGTTTTTCGCTATTTTCTATTATTTACATGCTTTTGAGTTTCATGATTTTAAAATTTTTCAAAGTTTATGTTTTTCAAGTTTTCAATCTTATTTCGGCATTTTACTTTTTTCAATGTTTTCATTGATTTACTTATATTTATGTTTAAAGATTTCAAAATTTTTCAAAGTTTATGATCTTGAAGTTTTGAAACTTTTTAAAGTCATTTTATGGTTTTCACTATTTCCTTTTGTTTCCTTGTTTTCGAGTATTAAGATTTTAAAATTTTATAATTTTATAATTTTATTTACTTGCTTTTGAGTTTCAAGATCTTAAAATTTTTCAAAGTTTACCTTTTTCAAGTTTTCAAACTTTTTTCGGCATTTTACTTTTTTCGCTGTCTTCATTGATTTACTTATTTTTATGTTTTAAGATTTCAAAATTTTTCAAAGTTTATTATTTTGAAGTTTTGAAACTTTTTAATGCCATTTTATGGCTTTCACTATTTCCTTTTTTCGAGTATTAAGATTTCAAAAATTTTCGAATTATATAATTTTTAAGATTCCAAACTTTTTAAAGGCATTTTATTTTTTTCACTATTTCCTTTTATTTACTTTTTTTCGAGTATTAAGATTTCAAAAATTTTCAAATTTTATAAATTTTAAGATTTCAAACTTTTTAAAGGCATTTTATGTTTTTGACTATTTCCTTTTATTTACTTGCTTTTGGGTTTCAAGATTTCAATTTTTTTCAAAGTTTATGATTTTCTAGTTTTCAAACTTTTTTTGGCATTATACTTTTTTTACTGTTTTCATTGACTTACTTATTTTCGTGTTGCATGATTTCAAAAATTTTTAAAGTTTATGATTTTCAAGTTTTCTAATATCCGCTGTTGTAGTTTTGAAAAATGAAGAAAATGCCCTCGTCCATAGTTTTAACAAAATTGCATACCACCCCCATGAAGGTGAGGGCATTTTCATCGTTTTTGAAAATATAACGGCAGATATTAATGGCGATTAACGGAGCGGGGGTAATACGCAATTTCGGTGAAATTATGTGGGGGTAATATGCAATTTGTGAAACTATGTAGGTATATCTACAATATCGATGAAACTTTGCGGGTATATAACAAATTTACTCAATTTTTTCTATGACATTTTAGTTGTTTCAATATTTCCTTTTATTTACTCGTTTTTGGCATTTTACTTTTTTTACTGTTTTAATTGATTTACTTGTTTTTGTGTTTCAAAATTTCAAAAATTTGCAAAGTTTATGATTTTCAGGTTTTCAAACTTTTTTTCTGTATTTTACTTTTTTCACTGTTTTCATCGATTTCCTTATTTTCGTGTTTGATGATTTCAAAAAATTTCAACTTTTATGATTTTCAAATTTTCTAAATTTTTTAAAGGCATTTTATTTTTTTCACTATTTCCTTTTATTTCCTTTTTTTTGAGTATTAAGATTTCAAAAAATTTCAAATTTTATGATTTTCAAGATTCCAAACTTTTTAAAGGCACTTTATGTTTTTCACTATTTCCTTTTATTTACTAGCTTTTGGGTTTCAAGATTTCAAATTTTTTCAATGTTTATGATTTTCTAGATTTCAAACTTTTTTTTGGCATTTTACTTTTTTCACTGTTTTCATTGGTTTACTTATTTTCGTGTTTCAAGATTTCAAAATTTTTCAAATTTTATGATTTTCAGGTTTTCAAACTTTTTTTTCTTCCGGATTTTACTTTTTTCATTGTTTTCATTGTTTTCCTTATTTTTGTGTTTGATGAATTCAAAAATTTTCAAATTTAATGATTTTCAAATTTTCTAAATTTTTTTTGCCATTTTACTTATTTCACTCTTTTAATTGATGTTCTTATTTTTGTGTTGCGAGATTTCAAAATTTTTCAAAGTTTATGATTTTCAAGTCTTCAAAATTTTTAAAGGCATTTTATGGTTTTTACTATTTCCTTTTATTTACTTTCTTTTGAGCTTCAACATTTTAAAATTTTTCACAGTTTACTTTTTTCATGTTTTCAAACTTTTTTCGGCCTTTTACTTTTTTCATTGTTTTCATTAATTTACTTATTTCTGTGTTTCAAGATTTCAAAATTTTTCAAAGTTTATGATTTTTAAGTTTTCAAACTTTTTAAAGGCATTTTATATTTTTCGCTATTTCTTTTTATTTCCTTGTTTTTGAGTTAACGATTTCAAAAAATTTCAAATTTTATGATTTTCAAGATTCCAAAATTTTTAAAGCCACTTTATGTTTTTCACTATTTCCTTATATTTACTAGCTTTTGGGTTTCAAGATTTCAAAAACTTTCAATGCTTATGATTTTCTAGTTTTCAAACTTCTTTTTGGCCTTTTACATTTTTTACTGTTTTCATTGGTTTACTTATTTTCGTTTTTCAAGATTTCAAGATTTCAAAATTTACAAATTTTATGATTTTCAGGTTTTGAAACTTTTTTTTCTTCAGGATTTTACTTTTTCCACAGTTTTCATTGATTTCCTTATTTTTCTGTTTGTTGATTTCAAAAATTTTCAAATTTTCTGATTTTCAAATTTTCTTAATTTTTTAAAGGCGTTTTATGTTTTTCACTCTTTCCTTTTATTTCCTTGTTTTTGAATATTAAGATTTCAAAAAATTTCAAATTTTATGATTTTTAAGATTCAAAACTTTTAAAGGCACTTTATGTTTTCCACTATTTCCTTTTATTTACTTGCGTTCGGGTTTCAAGATTTCAAAATTTTTCAATGTTTATGATTTTCTAATTTTCAAACTTTTTTTTTGGCATTTTACTTTTTTCACTGTTTTTATTAATTTACCTAATTTTGCGTTTCAAGATTTAAAAATTTTTCAAAGTTTATGATTTTCAAGTTTTCAAACTTTTTTTGGCATATTAAGAAATTCACTGTTTTCATTGACGTCCTTATTTTTGTATTTAAAGATTTCAAAAAATTTCAAAGTTTTTGATTTTCAAGTTTTCAAACTTTTTAAAGGCATTTTATGTTTTTCACTATTTCCTTGTTTTTGAGTATTAAGATCTCAAAAAATTTCAAATTTTATGATTTTCAAGATTCCAAACTTTTTAAAGGCATTTTATGTTTTTCACTATTTCCTTTTATTTACTTTCTTTAGGGTTTCAAGATTTCAAAATTTTTCAAAGTTTATGATTTTCTAGTTTTCAAACTTTTTTTTGGCATTTTACTTATTTCACTGTTTTAATTGATGTTCTTATTTTGCGTTTTTCAAGTTTTCAAACTTTATTCGGCCTTTTAATTTTTTCACTGTTTTCATTGATTTACTTATTTCTGTGTTTCAAGATTTCAAAATTTTTCAAAGTTTATGATTTTCAAGTTTTCAAACTTTTTTTGGCATATTAAGAAATTCACTGTTTTCATTGACGTCCTTATTTTTGTATTTAAAGATTTCAAAAATTTTCAAAGTTTTTGATTTTCAAGTTTTCAAACTTTTTAAAGGCATTTTATGTTTTTCACTATTTCCTTGTTTTTGAGTATTAAGATTTCAAAAAATTTCAAATTTTATGATTTTCAAGATTCCAAACTTTTTAAAGGCATTTTATGTTTTTCACTATTTCCTTTTATTTACTTTCTTTAGGGTTTCAAGATTTCAAAAATTTTCAAAGTTTATGATTTTCAAGTCTTCAAAATTTTTAAAGGCATTTTATGGTTTTTGCTATTTCCTTTTATTTACTTGCTTTTGAGTTTCAACATTTTAAAATTTTCCGAAGCTTACGTTTTTCAAGTTTTCATTCTTTTTTCGGCCTTTTACTTTTTTGACTGTTTTCATTGATTTACTTATTTCTGTGTTTCAAGATTTCAAAATTTTTCAAAGTTTATGATTTTCAAGTTTTTAAACTTTTTATGGCATTTTAAGAAATTCACTGTTTTCATTGACGTCCTTATTTTTGTATTTAAAGATTTCAAAAATTTTCAAAGTTTTTGATTTTCAAGTTTTCAAACTTTTTAAAGACATTTTATGTTTTTCACTATTTCCTTGTTTTTGAGTATTAAGATTTCAAAAAATTTCAAATTTTATGATTTTCAAGATTCCAAACTTTTTAAAGGCATTTTATGTTTTTCACTATTTCCCTTTATTTACTTTCTTTAGGGTTTCAAGATTTCAAAATTTTTCTAAGTTTATGATTTTCTAGTTTTCAAACTTTTTTTTGGCATTTTAATTTTTTCCCTGTTTTCATCGATTTCCTTATTTTTGTGTTTGATGATTTCAAAAAATTTCAAATTTAATGATTTTCAAATTTTCTAAATTTTTTTGGCATTTTACTTATTTCACTGTTTTAATTGATGTTCTTATTTTTGTGTTTTGAGATTTCAAAATTTTTCAAAGTTTATGATTTTCAAGTCTTCAAAATTTCTAAGGGCATTTTATGGTTTTTGCTATTTCCTTTTATTTACTTGCTTTTGAGTTTGAACATTTTAAAATTTTCCGAAGCTTACGTTTTTCAAGTTTTCATTCTTTTTTCGGCCTTTTACTTTTTTCAATGTTTTCTTTGATTTACTTATTTCTGTGTTTCAAGATTTCAAAATTTTTCAAAGTTTATGATTTTCAAGTCTTCAAAATTTTTAAAGGCATTTTATGGTTTTTGCTATTTCCTTTTATTTACTTGCTTTTGAGTTTCAACATTTTAAAATTTTCCGAAGCTTACGTTTTTCAAGTTTTCAAACTTTATTCGGCCTTTTACTTTTTTCAATGTTTTCATTGATTTACTTATTTCTGTGTTTCAAGATTTCAAAATTTTTCAAAGTTTATGATTTTCAAGTTTTCAAACCTTTTTTGGCATTTTAAGAAATTCACTGTTTTCATTGACGTCCTTATTTTTGTATTTAAAGATTTCAAAAATTTTCAAAGTTTTTGATTTTCAAGTTTTCAAACTTTTTAAAGGCAATTTATGTTTTTCACTATTTCCTTGTTTTTGAGTATTAAGATTTCAAAAAATTTCAAATTTTATGATTTTCAAGATTCCAAACTTTTTAAAGGCATTTTATGTTTTTTCACTATTTCCTTTTATTTACTTTCGTTAGGGTTTCAAGATTTCAAAATTTTTCTAAGTTTATGATTTTCTAGTTTTCAAACTTTTTTTTGGCATTTTACTTTTTTCACTGTTTTCATCGATTTCCTTATTTTTGTGTTTGATGATTTCAAAAAATTTCAAATTTAGTGATTTTAAAATTTTCTAAATTTTTTTGGCATTTTACTTATTTCACTGTTTTAATTGATGTTCTTATTTTTGTGTTTTGAGATTTCAAAATTTTTCAAAGTTTATCATTTTCAAGTCTTCAAAATTTTTATGGGCATTTTATGGTTTTTGCTATTTCCTTTTATTTACTTCCTTTTGAGTTTCAACTTTTAAAATTTTCCGAAGCTTAAGTTTTTCAAGTTTTCATTCTTTTTTCGGCCTTTTACTTTTTTCACTGTTTTCATTGATTTACTTATTTCTGTGTTTCAAGATTTCAAAATTTTTCAAAGTTTATGATTTTCAAGTTTTCAAACTTTTTTTGGCATATTAAGAAATTCACTGTTTTCATTGACGTCCTTATTTTTGTATTTAAAGATTTCAAAAATTTTCAAAGTTTTTGATTTTCAAGTTTTCAAACTTTTTAAAGGCATTTTATGTTTTTCACTATTTCCTTTTATTTACTTTCGTTAGGGTTTCAAGATTTCAAAATTTTTCTAAGTTTATGATTTTCTAGTTTTCAAACTTTTTTTTGGCATTTTACTTTTTTCACTGTTTTCATCGATTTCCTTATTTTTGTGTTTGATGATTTCAAAAAATTTCAAATTTAGTGATTTTAAAATTTTCTAAATTTTTTTGGCATTTTACTTATTTCACTGTTTTAATTGATGTTCTTATTTTTGTGTTTTGAGATTTCAAAATTTTTCAAAGTTTATCATTTTCAAGTCTTCAAAATTTTTATGGGCATTTTATGGTTTTTGCTATTTCCTTTTATTTACTTCCTTTTGAGTTTCAACTTTTAAAATTTTCCGAAGCTTAAGTTTTTCAAGTTTTCATTCTTTTTTCGGCCTTTTACTTTTTTCACTGTTTTCATTGATTTACTTATTTCTGTGTTTCAAGATTTCAAAATTTTTCAAAGTTTATGATTTTCAAGTTTTCAAACTTTTTTTGGCATATTAAGAAATTCACTGTTTTCATTGACGTCCTTATTTTTGTATTTAAAGATTTCAAAAATTTTCAAAGTTTTTGATTTTCAAGTTTTCAAACTTTTTAAAGGCATTTTATGTTTTTCACTATTTCCTTGTTTTTGAGTATTAAGATCTCAAAAAATTTCAAATTTTATGATTTTCAAGATTCCAAACTTTTTAAAGGCATTTTATGTTTTTCACTATTTCCTTTTATTTACTTTCTTTAGGGTTTCAAGATTTTAAAATTTTTCAAAGTTTATGATTTTCTAGTTTTCAAACTTTTTTTTGGCATTTTACTTTTTTCCCTGTTTTCATCGATTTCCTTATTTTTGTGTTTGATGATTTCAAAAAATTTCAAATTTAGTGATTTTCAAATTTTCTAAATTTTTTTGGCATTTTACTTATTTCACTGTTTTAATTGATGTTCTTATTTTTGTGTTTTGAGATTTCAAAATTTTTCAAAGTTTATGATTTTCAAGTCTTCAAAATTTTTAAAGGCATTTTATGGTTTTTGCTATTTCCTTTTATTTACTTGCTTTTGAGTTTCAACATTTTAAAATTTTCCGAAGCTTACGTTTTTCAAGTTTTCAAACTTTATTCGGCCTTTTACTTTTTTCACTGTTTTCATTGATTTACTTATTTCTGTGTTTCAAGATTTCAAAAATTTTCAAAGTTTATGATTTTCAAGTTTTCAAACCTTTTTTGGCATTTTAAGAAATTCACTGTTTTCATTGACGTCCTTATTTTTGTATTTAAAGATTTCAAAATTTTTCAAAGTTTTTGTTTTGAAGTTTTCAAACTTTTTAAAGGCTTTCTATGTTTTTCACTATTTCGTTGTTTTTGAGTATTAAGATTTCAAAAAATTTCAAATTTTATGATTTTCAAGATTCCAAACTTTTTAAAGGCACTTTATGTTTTTCACTATTTCCTTTTATTTACTTTCTTTAGGGTTTCAAGATTTCAAAATTTTTCAAAGTTTATGATTTTCTAGATTTCAAACTTTTTTTTGGCATTTTACTTTTTTGACTGTTTTCATTGATTTCCTTATTTTTGTGTTTGATGATTTCAAAAAATTTCAAATTTAATGATTTTCAAATTTTCTAAATTTTTTTTGGCATTTTACTTATTTCACTGTTTTAATTGATGTTCTTATTTTTGTGTTTTGAGATTTCAAAATTTTTCAAAGTTTATGATTTTCAAGTCTTCAAAATTTTTATGGGCATTTTATGGTTTTTGCTATTTCCTTTTATTTACTTGCTTTTGAGTTTCAACATTTTAAAATTTTCCGAAGCTTACGTTTTTCAAGTTTTCATTCTTTTTTCGGTCTTTTACTTTTTTCACTGTTTTCATTGATTTACTTATTTCTGTGTTTCAAGCTTTCAAAATTTTTCAAAGTTTATGATTTTCAAGTTTTCAAACTTTTTTTGGCATTTCAAAAATTTTTAAAGTTTTTGATTTTCAAGTTTTCAAACTTTTTAAAGGCATTTTATGTTTTTCACTATTTCCTTTTATTTACTTTCTTTAGGGTTTCAAGATTTCAAAATTTTTCAAAGTTTATGATTTTCTAGTTTTCAAACTTTTTTTTGGCATTTTACTTTTTTCACTGTTTTCATCGATTTCCTTATTTTTGTGTTTGATGATTTCAAAAAATTTCAAATTTAATGATTTTCAAATTTTCTAAATTTTTTTTGGCATTTTACTTATTTCACTGTTTTAATTGATGTTCTTATTTTTGTGTTTTGAGATTTCAAAATTTTTCAAAGTTTATGATTTTCAAGTCTTCAAAAATTTTAAAGGCATTTTATGGTTTTTGCTATTTCCTTTTATTTACTTCCTTTTGAGTTTCAACATTTTAAAATTTTCCGAAGCTTACGTTTTTCAAGTTTTCAAACTTTATTCGGCGTTTTACTTTTTTCACTGTTTTCATTGATTTACTTATTTCTGTGTTTCAAGATTTCAAAATTTTTCAAAGTTTATGATTTTCAAGTTTTCAACCCTTTTTTGGCATATTAAGAAATTCACTGTTTTCATTGACGTCCTTATTTTTGTATTTAAAGATTTCAAAAATTTTCAAAGTTTTTGATTTTCAAGTTTTCAAACTTTTTAAAGGCATTTTATGTTTTTCACTATTTCCTTGTTTTTGAGTATTAAGATCTCAAAAAATTTCAAATTTTATGATTTTCAAGATTCCAAACTTTTTAAAGGCATTTTATGTTTTTCACTATTTCCTTTTATTTACTTTCTTTAGGGTTTCAAGATTTCAAAATTTTTCAAAGTTTATGATTTTCTAGTTTTCAAACTTTTTTTTGGCATTTTACTTTTTTCACTGTTTTCATCGATTTCCTTATTTTTGTGTTTGATGATTTCAAAAAATTTCAAATTTAGTGATTTTCAAATTTTCTAAATTTTTTTGGCATTTTACTTATTTCACTGTTTTAATTGATGTTCTTATTTTTGTGTTTTGAGATTTCAAAATTTTTCAAAGTTTATGATTTTCAAGTCTTCAAAATTTTTAAAGGCATTTTATGGTTTTTGCTATTTTCCTTTTATTTACTTGCTTTTGAGTTTCAACATTTTAAAATTTTCCGAAGCTTACGTTTTTCAAGTTTTCAAACTTTATTCGGCCTTTTACTTTTTTCACTGTTTTCATTGATTTACTTATTTCTGTGTTTCAAGATTTCAAAATTTTTCAAAGTTTATGATTTTCAAGTTTTCAAACTTTTTTTGGCATATTAAGAAATTCACTGTTTTCATTGACGTCCTTATTTTTGTATTTAAAGATTTCAAAAATTTTCAAAGTTTTTGATTTTCAAGTTTTCAAACTTTTTAAAGGCATTTTATGTTTTTCACTATTTCCTTGTTTTTGAGTATTAAGATTTCAAAAAATTTCAAATTTTATGATTTTCAAGATTCCAAACTTTTTAAAGGCATTTTATGTTTTTCACTATTTCCTTTTATTTACTTTCTTTAGGGTTTCAAGATTTCAAAATTTTTCAAAGTTTATGATTTTCAAGTCTTCAAAATTTTTAAAGGCATTTTATGGTTTTTGCTATTTCCTTTTATTTACTTGCTTTTGAGTTTCAACATTTTAAAATTTTCCGAAGCTTACGTTTTTCAAGTTTTCATTCTTTTTTCGGCCTTTTACTTTTTTGACTGTTTTCATTGATTTACTTATTTCTGTGTTTCAAGATTTCAAAATTTTTCAAAGTTTATGATTTTCAAGTTTTTAAACTTTTTATGGCATTTTAAGAAATTCACTGTTTTCATTGACGTCCTTATTTTTGTATTTAAAGATTTCAAAAATTTTCAAAGTTTTTGATTTTCAAGTTTTCAAACTTTTTAAAGACATTTTATGTTTTTCACTATTTCCCTTTATTTACTTTCTTTAGGGTTTCAAGATTTCAAAATTTTTCTAAGTTTATGATTTTCTAGTTTTCAAACTTTTTTTTGGCATTTTAATTTTTTCCCTGTTTTCATCGATTTCCTTATTTTTGTGTTTGATGATTTCAAAAAATTTCAAATTTAATGATTTTCAAATTTTCTAAATTTTTTTGGCATTTTACTTATTTCACTGTTTTAATTGATGTTCTTATTTTTGTGTTTTGAGATTTCAAAATTTTTCAAAGTTTATGATTTTCAAGTCTTCAAAATTTCTAAGGGCATTTTATGGTTTTTGCTATTTCCTTTTATTTACTTACTTTTGAGTTTGAACATTTTAAAATTTTCCGAAGCTTACGTTTTTCAAGTTTTCATTCTTTTTTCGGCCTTTTACTTTTTTCAATGTTTTCTTTGATTTACTTATTTCTGTGTTTCAAGATTTCAAAATTTTTCAAAGTTTATGATTTTCAAGTTTTCAAACTTTTTTTGGCATATTAAGAAATTCACTGTTTTCATTGACGTCCTTATTTTTGTATTTAAAGATTTAAAAATTTTTCAAAGTTTTTGATTTTCAAGTTTTCAAACTTTTTAAAGGCATTTTATGTTTTTCACTATTTCCTTGTTTTTGAGTATTAAGATCTCAAAAAATTTCAAATTTTATGATTTTCAAGATTCCAAACTTTTTAAAGGCATTTTATGTTTTTCACTATTTCCTTTTATTTACTTTCTTTAGGGTTTCAAGATTTCAAAATTTTTCAAAGTTTATGATTTTCTAGTTTTCAAACTTTTTTTTGGCATTTTACTTTTTTCACTGTTTTCATCGATTTCCTTATTTTTGTGTTTGATGATTTCAAAAAATTTCAAATTTAGTGATTTTCAAATTTTCTAAATTTTTTTGCATTTTACTTATTTCACTGTTTTAATTGATGTTCTTATTTTTGTGTTTTGAGATTTCAAAATTTTTCAAAGTTTATGATTTTCAAGTCTTCAAAATTTTTAAAGGCATTTTATGGTTTTTGCTATTTCCTTTTATTTACTTGCTTTTGAGTTTCAACATTTTAAAATTTTCCGAAGCTTACGTTTTTCAAGTTTTCAAACTTTATTCGGCCTTTTACTTTTTTCACTGTTTTCATTGATTTACTTATTTCTGTGTTTCAAGATTTCAAAATTTTTCAAAGTTTATGATTTTCAAGTTTTCAAACCTTTTTTGGCATTTTAAGAAATTCACTGTTTTCATTGACGTCCTTATTTTTGTATTTAAAGATTTCAAAAAATTTCAAAGTTTTTGATTTTCAAGTTTTCAAACTTTTTAAAGGCAATTTATGTTTTTCACTATTTCCTTGTTTTTGAGTATTAAGATTTCAAAAAATTTCAAATTTTATGATTTTCAAGATTCCAAACTTTTTAAAGGCATTTTATGTTTTTTCACTATTTCCTTTTATTTACTTTCGTTAGGGTTTCAAGATTTCAAAATTTTTCTAAGTTTATGATTTTCTAGTTTTCAAACTTTTTTTTGGCATTTTACTTTTTTCACTGTTTTCATCGATTTCCTTATTTTTGTGTTTGATGATTTCAAAAAATTTCAAATTTAGTGATTTTCAAATTTTCTAAATTTTTTTGGCATTTTACTTATTTCACTGTTTTAATTGATGTTCTTATTTTTGTGTTTTGAGATTTCAAAATTTTTCAAAGTTTATCATTTTCAAGTCTTCAAAATTTTTATGGGCATTTTATGGTTTTTGCTATTTCCTTTTATTTACTTCCTTTTGAGTTTCAACTTTTAAAATTTTCCGAAGCTTAAGTTTTTCAAGTTTTCATTCTTTTTTCGGCCTTTTACTTTTTTCACTGTTTTCATTGATTTACTTATTTCTGTGTTTCAAGATTTCAAAATTTTTCAAAGTTTATGATTTTCAAGTTTTCAAACTTTTTTTGGCATATTAAGAAATTCACTGTTTTCATTGACGTCCTTATTTTTGTATTTAAAGATTTCAAAAATTTTCAAAGTTTTTGATTTTCAAGTTTTCAAACTTTTTAAAGGCAATTTATGTTTTTCACTATTTCCTTGTTTTTGAGTATTAAGATTTCAAAAAATTTCAAATTTTATGATTTTCAAGATTCCAAACTTTTTAAAGGCATTTTATGTTTTTTCACTATTTCCTTTTATTTACTTTCGTTAGGGTTTCAAGATTTCAAAATTTTTCTAAGTTTATGATTTTCTAGTTTTCAAATTTTTTTTGGCATTTTACTTTTTTCACTGTTTTCATCGATTTCCTTATTTTTGTGTTTGATGATTTCAAAAAATTTCAAATTTAGTGATTTTCAAATTTTCTAAATTTTTTTGGCATTTTACTTATTTCACTGTTTTAATTGATGTTCTTATTTTTGTGTTTTGAGATTTCAAAATTTTTCAAAGTTTATCATTTTCAAGTCTTCAAAATTTTTATGGGCATTTTATGGTTTTTGCTATTTCCTTTTATTTACTTCCTTTTGAGTTTCAACTTTTAAAATTTTCCGAAGCTTAAGTTTTTCAAGTTTTCATTCTTTTTTCGGCCTTTTACTTTTTTCACTGTTTTCATTGATTTACTTATTTCTGTGTTTCAAGATTTCAAAATTTTTCAAAGTTTATGATTTTCAAGTTTTCAAACTTTTTTTGGCATATTAAGAAATTCACTGTTTTCATTGACGTCCTTATTTTTGTATTTAAAGATTTAAAAATTTTTCAAAGTTTTTGATTTTCAAGTTTTCAAACTTTTTAAAGGCATTTTATGTTTTTCACTATTTCCTTGTTTTTGAGTATTAAGATCTCAAAAAATTTCAAATTTTATGATTTTCAAGATTCCAAACTTTTTAAAGGCATTTTATGTTTTTCACTATTTCCTTTTATTTACTTTCTTTAGGGTTTCAAGATTTCAAAATTTTTCAAAGTTTATGATTTTCTAGTTTTCAAACTTTTTTTTGGCATTTTACTTTTTTCACTGTTTTCATCGATTTCCTTATTTTTGTGTTTGATGATTTCAAAAAATTTCAAATTTAGTGATTTTCAAATTTTCTAAATTTTTTTGCATTTTACTTATTTCACTGTTTTAATTGATGTTCTTATTTTTGTGTTTTGAGATTTCAAAATTTTTCAAAGTTTATGATTTTCAAGTCTTCAAAATTTTTAAAGGCATTTTATGGTTTTTGCTATTTCCTTTTATTTACTTGCTTTTGAGTTTCAACATTTTAAAATTTTCCGAAGCTTACGTTTTTCAAGTTTTCAAACTTTATTCGGCCTTTTACTTTTTTCACTGTTTTCATTGATTTACTTATTTCTGTGTTTCAAGATTTCAAAATTTTTCAAAGTTTATGATTTTCAAGTTTTCAAACCTTTTTTGGCATTTTAAGAAATTCACTGTTTTCATTGACGTCCTTATTTTTGTATTTAAAGATTTCAAAAAATTTCAAAGTTTTTGATTTTCAAGTTTTCAAACTTTTTAAAGGCAATTTATGTTTTTCACTATTTCCTTGTTTTTGAGTATTAAGATTTCAAAAAATTTCAAATTTTATGATTTTCAAGATTCCAAACTTTTTAAAGGCATTTTATGTTTTTTCACTATTTCCTTTTATTTACTTTCGTTAGGGTTTCAAGATTTCAAAATTTTTCTAAGTTTATGATTTTCTAGTTTTCAAACTTTTTTTTGGCATTTTACTTTTTTCACTGTTTTCATCGATTTCCTTATTTTTGTGTTTGATGATTTCAAAAAATTTCAAATTTAGTGATTTTCAAATTTTCTAAATTTTTTTGGCATTTTACTTATTTCACTGTTTTAATTGATGTTCTTATTTTTGTGTTTTGAGATTTCAAAATTTTTCAAAGTTTATCATTTTCAAGTCTTCAAAATTTTTATGGGCATTTTATGGTTTTTGCTATTTCCTTTTATTTACTTCCTTTTGAGTTTCAACTTTTAAAATTTTCCGAAGCTTAAGTTTTTCAAGTTTTCATTCTTTTTTCGGCCTTTTACTTTTTTCACTGTTTTCATTGATTTACTTATTTCTGTGTTTCAAGATTTCAAAATTTTTCAAAGTTTATGATTTTCAAGTTTTCAAACTTTTTTTGGCATATTAAGAAATTCACTGTTTTCATTGACGTCCTTATTTTTGTATTTAAAGATTTCAAAAATTTTCAAAGTTTTTGATTTTCAAGTTTTCAAACTTTTTAAAGGCAATTTATGTTTTTCACTATTTCCTTGTTTTTGAGTATTAAGATTTCAAAAAATTTCAAATTTTATGATTTTCAAGATTCCAAACTTTTTAAAGGCATTTTATGTTTTTTCACTATTTCCTTTTATTTACTTTCGTTAGGGTTTCAAGATTTCAAAATTTTTCTAAGTTTATGATTTTCTAGTTTTCAAATTTTTTTTGGCATTTTACTTTTTTCACTGTTTTCATCGATTTCCTTATTTTTGTGTTTGATGATTTCAAAAAATTTCAAATTTAGTGATTTTCAAATTTTCTAAATTTTTTTGGCATTTTACTTATTTCACTGTTTTAATTGATGTTCTTATTTTTGTGTTTTGAGATTTCAAAATTTTTCAAAGTTTATCATTTTCAAGTCTTCAAAATTTTTATGGGCATTTTATGGTTTTTGCTATTTCCTTTTATTTACTTCCTTTTGAGTTTCAACTTTTAAAATTTTCCGAAGCTTAAGTTTTTCAAGTTTTCATTCTTTTTTCGGCCTTTTACTTTTTTCACTGTTTTCATTGATTTACTTATTTCTGTGTTTCAAGATTTCAAAATTTTTCAAAGTTTATGATTTTCAAGTTTTCAAACTTTTTTTGGCATATTAAGAAATTCACTGTTTTCATTGACGTCCTTATTTTTGTATTTAAAGATTTCAAAAATTTTCAAAGTTTTTGATTTTCAAGTTTTCAAACTTTTTAAAGGCAATTTATGTTTTTCACTATTTCCTTGTTTTTGAGTATTAAGATTTCAAAAAATTTCAAATTTTATGATTTTCAAGATTCCAAACTTTTTAAAGGCATTTTATGTTTTTTCACTATTTCCTTTTATTTACTTTCGTTAGGGTTTCAAGATTTCAAAATTTTTCTAAGTTTATGATTTTCTAGTTTTCAAATTTTTTTTGGCATTTTACTTTTTTCACTGTTTTCATCGATTTCCTTATTTTTGTGTTTGATGATTTCAAAAAATTTCAAATTTAGTGATTTTCAAATTTTCTAAATTTTTTTGGCATTTTACTTATTTCACTGTTTTAATTGATGTTCTTATTTTTGTGTTTTGAGATTTCAAAATTTTTCAAAGTTTATCATTTTCAAGTCTTCAAAATTTTTATGGGCATTTTATGGTTTTTGCTATTTCCTTTTATTTACTTCCTTTTGAGTTTCAACTTTTAAAATTTTCCGAAGCTTAAGTTTTTCAAGTTTTCATTCTTTTTTCGGCCTTTTACTTTTTTCACTGTTTTCATTGATTTACTTATTTCTGTGTTTCAAGATTTCAAAATTTTTCAAAGTTTATGATTTTCAAGTTTTCAAACTTTTTTTGGCATATTAAGAAATTCACTGTTTTCATTGACGTCCTTATTTTTGTATTTAAAGATTTCAAAAATTTTCAAAGTTTTTGATTTTCAAGTTTTCAAACTTTTTAAAGGCAATTTATGTTTTTCACTATTTCCTTGTTTTTGAGTATTAAGATTTCAAAAAATTTCAAATTTTATGATTTTCAAGATTCCAAACTTTTTAAAGGCATTTTATGTTTTTTCACTATTTCCTTTTATTTACTTTCGTTAGGGTTTCAAGATTTCAAAATTTTTCTAAGTTTATGATTTTCTAGTTTTCAAACTTTTTTTTGGCATTTTACTTTTTTCACTGTTTTCATCGATTTCCTTATTTTTGTGTTTGATGATTTCAAAAAATTTCAAATTTAGTGATTTTCAAATTTTCTAAATTTTTTTGGCATTTTACTTATTTCACTGTTTTAATTGATGTTCTTATTTTTGTGTTTTGAGATTTCAAAATTTTTCAAAGTTTATCATTTTCAAGTCTTCAAAATTTTTATGGGCATTTTATGGTTTTTGCTATTTCCTTTTATTTACTTCCTTTTGAGTTTCAACTTTTAAAATTTTCCGAAGCTTAAGTTTTTCAAGTTTTCATTCTTTTTTCGGCCTTTTACTTTTTTCACTGTTTTCATTGATTTACTTATTTCTGTGTTTCAAGATTTCAAAATTTTTCAAAGTTTATGATTTTCAAGTTTTCAAACTTTTTTTGGCATATTAAGAAATTCACTGTTTTCATTGACGTCCTTATTTTTGTATTTAAAGATTTCAAAAATTTTCAAAGTTTTTGATTTTCAAGTTTTCAAACTTTTTAAAGGCATTTTATGTTTTTCACTATTTCCTTGTTTTTGAGTATTAAGATCTCAAAAAATTTCAAATTTTATGATTTTCAAGATTCCAAACTTTTTAAAGGCATTTTATGTTTTTCACTATTTCCTTTTATTTACTTTCTTTAGGGTTTCAAGATTTCAAAATTTTTCAAAGTTTATGATTTTCTAGTTTTCAAACTTTTTTTTGGCATTTTACTTTTTTCCCTGTTTTCATCGATTTCCTTATTTTTGTGTTTGATGATTTCAAAAAATTTCAAATTTAGTGATTTTCAAATTTTCTAAATTTTTTTGGCATTTTACTTATTTCACTGTTTTAATTGATGTTCTTATTTTTGTGTTTTGAGATTTCAAAATTTTTCAAAGTTTATGATTTTCAAGTCTTCAAAATTTTTAAAGGCATTTTATGGTTTTTGCTATTTCCTTTTATTTACTTGCTTTTGAGTTTCAACATTTTAAAATTTTCCGAAGCTTACATTTTTCAAGTTTTCAAACTTTATTCGGCCTTTTACTTTTTTCACTGTTTTCATTGATTTACTTATTTCTGTGTTTCAAGATTTCAAAAATTTTCAAAGTTTATGATTTTCAAGTTTTCAAACCTTTTTTGGCATTTTAAGAAATTCACTGTTTTCATTGACGTCCTTATTTTTGTATTTAAAGATTTCAAAAATTTTCAAAATTTTTGATTTTCAAGTTTTCAAACTTTTTAAAGGCATTTTATGTTTTTCACTATTTCCTTGTTTTTGAGTATTAAGATTTCAAAAAATTTCAAATTTTATGATTTTCAAGATTCCAAACTTTTTAAAGGCATTTTATGTTTTTCACTATTTCCTTTTATTTACTTTCTTTAGGGTTTCAAGATTTCAAAATTTTTCAAAGTTTATGATTTTCTAGTTTTCAAACTTTCTTTTGGTATTTTACTTTTTTCACTGTTTTCATTGATTTCCTTATTTTTGTGTTTGATGATTTCAAAAAATTTCAAATTTAATGATTTTCAAATTTTCTAAATTTTTTTTTGCATTTTACTTATTTCACTGTTTTAATTGATGTTCTTATTTTTGTGTTTTGAGATTTCAAAATTTTTCAAAGTTTATGATTTTCAAGTCTTCAAAATTTTTAAGGGCATTTTATGGTTTTTGCTATTTTCTTTTATTTACTTGCTTTTGAGTTTCAACATTTGAAAATTTTCCGAAGCTTACGTTTTTCAAGTTTTCAAACTTTTTTTGGCATTTTAAGAAATTCACTGTTTTCATTGATTTACTTATTTCTGTGTTTCAAGATTTCAAAATTTTTCAAAGTTTATGATTTTCAAGTTTTCAAACCTTTTTTGGCATATTAAGAAATTCACTGTTTTCATTGACGTCCTTATTTTTGTATTTAAAGATTTCAAAAATTTTCAAAGTTTTTGATTTTCAAGTTTTCAAACTTTTTAAAGGCATTTTATGTTTTTCACTATTTCCTTGTTTTTGAGTATTAAGATCTCAAAAAATTTCAAATTTTATGATTTTCAAGATTCCAAACTTTTTAAAGGCATTTTATGTTTTTCACTATTTCCCTTTATTTACTTTCTTTAGGGTTTCAAGATTTCAAAATTTTTCTAAGTTTATGATTTTCTAGTTTTCAAACTTTTTTTTGGCATTTTAATTTTTTCCCTGTTTTCATCGATTTCCTTATTTTTGTGTTTGATGATTTCAAAAAATTTCAAATTTAATGATTTTCAAATTTTCTAAATTTTTTTGGCATTTTACTTATTTCACTGTTTTAATTGATGTTCTTATTTTTGTGTTTTGAGATTTCAAAATTTTTCAAAGTTTATGATTTTCAAGTCTTCAAAATTTCTAAGGGCATTTTATGGTTTTTGCTATTTCCTTTTATTTACTTGCTTTTGAGTTTGAACATTTTAAAATTTTCCGAAGCTTACGTTTTTCAAGTTTTCATTCTTTTTTCGGCCTTTTACTTTTTTCAATGTTTTCTTTGATTTACTTATTTCTGTGTTTCAAGATTTCAAAATTTTTCAAAGTTTATGATTTTCAAGTTTTCAAACTTTTTTTGGCATATTAAGAAATTCACTGTTTTCATTGACGTCCTTATTTTTGTATTTAAAGATTTAAAAATTTTTCAAAGTTTTTGATTTTCAAGTTTTCAAACTTTTTAAAGGCATTTTATGTTTTTCACTATTTCCTTGTTTTTGAGTATTAAGATCTCAAAAAATTTCAAATTTTATGATTTTCAAGATTCCAAACTTTTTAAAGGCATTTTATGTTTTTCACTATTTCCTTTTATTTACTTTCTTTAGGGTTTCAAGATTTCAAAATTTTTCAAAGTTTATGATTTTCTAGTTTTCAAACTTTTTTTTGGCATTTTACTTTTTTCACTGTTTTCATCGATTTCCTTATTTTTGTGTTTGATGATTTCAAAAAATTTCAAATTTAGTGATTTTCAAATTTTCTAAATTTTTTTGCATTTTACTTATTTCACTGTTTTAATTGATGTTCTTATTTTTGTGTTTTGAGATTTCAAAATTTTTCAAAGTTTATGATTTTCAAGTCTTCAAAATTTTTAAAGGCATTTTATGGTTTTTGCTATTTCCTTTTATTTACTTGCTTTTGAGTTTCAACATTTTAAAATTTTCCGAAGCTTACGTTTTTCAAGTTTTCAAACTTTATTCGGCCTTTTACTTTTTTCACTGTTTTCATTGATTTACTTATTTCTGTGTTTCAAGATTTCAAAATTTTTCAAAGTTTATGATTTTCAAGTTTTCAAACCTTTTTTGGCATTTTAAGAAATTCACTGTTTTCATTGACGTCCTTATTTTTGTATTTAAAGATTTCAAAAATTTTCAAAGTTTTTGATTTTCAAGTTTTCAAACTTTTTAAAGGCAATTTATGTTTTTCACTATTTCCTTGTTTTTGAGTATTAAGATTTCAAAAAATTTCAAATTTTATGATTTTCAAGATTCCAAACTTTTTAAAGGCATTTTATGTTTTTTCACTATTTCCTTTTATTTACTTTCGTTAGGGTTTCAAGATTTCAAAATTTTTCTAAGTTTATGATTTTCTAGTTTTCAAACTTTTTTTTGGCATTTTACTTTTTTCACTGTTTTCATCGATTTCCTTATTTTTGTGTTTGATGATTTCAAAAAATTTCAAATTTAGTGATTTTCAAATTTTCTAAATTTTTTTGGCATTTTACTTATTTCACTGTTTTAATTGATGTTCTTATTTTTGTGTTTTGAGATTTCAAAATTTTTCAAAGTTTATGATTTTCAAGTCTTCAAAATTTTTATGGGCATTTTATGGTTTTTGCTATTTCCTTTTATTTACTTCCTTTTGAGTTTCAACTTTTAAAATTTTCCGAAGCTTAAGTTTTTCAAGTTTTCATTCTTTTTTCGGCCTTTTACTTTTTTCACTGTTTTCATTGATTTACTTATTTCTGTGTTTCAAGATTTCAAAATTTTTCAAAGTTTATGATTTTCAAGTTTTCAAACTTTTTTTGGCATATTAAGAAATTCACTGTTTTCATTGACGTCCTTATTTTTGTATTTAAAGATTTCAAAAATTTTCAAAGTTTTTGATTTTCAAGTTTTCAAACTTTTTAAAGGCATTTTATGTTTTTCACTATTTCCTTGTTTTTGAGTATTAAGATCTCAAAAAATTTCAAATTTTATGATTTTCAAGATTCCAAACTTTTTAAAGGCATTTTATGTTTTTCACTATTTCCTTTTATTTACTTTCTTTAGGGTTTCAAGATTTCAAAATTTTTCAAAGTTTATGATTTTCTAGTTTTCAAACTTTTTTTTGGCATTTTACTTTTTTCCCTGTTTTCATCGATTTCCTTATTTTTGTGTTTGATGATTTCAAAAAATTTCAAATTTAGTGATTTTCAAATTTTCTAAATTTTTTTGCATTTTACTTATTTCACTGTTTTAATTGATGTTCTTATTTTTGTGTTTTGAGATTTCAAAATTTTTCAAAGTTTATGATTTTCAAGTCTTCAAAATTTTTAAAGGCATTTTATGGTTTTTGCTATTTCCTTTTATTTACTTGCTTTTGAGTTTCAACATTTTAAAATTTTCCGAAGCTTACGTTTTTCAAGTTTTCAAACTTTATTCGGCCTTTTACTTTTTTCACTGTTTTCATTGATTTACTTATTTCTGTGTTTCAAGATTTCAAAATTTTTCAAAGTTTATGATTTTCAAGTTTTCAAACCTTTTTTGGCATTTTAAGAAATTCACTGTTTTCATTGACGTCCTTATTTTTGTATTTAAAGATTTCAAAAATTTTCAAAGTTTTTGATTTTCAAGTTTTCAAACTTTTTAAAGGCAATTTATGTTTTTCACTATTTCCTTGTTTTTGAGTATTAAGATTTCAAAAAATTTCAAATTTTATGATTTTCAAGATTCCAAACTTTTTAAAGGCATTTTATGTTTTTTCACTATTTCCTTTTATTTACTTTCGTTAGGGTTTCAAGATTTCAAAATTTTTCTAAGTTTATGATTTTCTAGTTTTCAAACTTTTTTTTGGCATTTTACTTTTTTCACTGTTTTCATCGATTTCCTTATTTTTGTGTTTGATGATTTCAAAAAATTTCAAATTTAGTGATTTTCAAATTTTCTAAATTTTTTTGGCATTTTACTTATTTCACTGTTTTAATTGATGTTCTTATTTTTGTGTTTTGAGATTTCAAAATTTTTCAAAGTTTATCATTTTCAAGTCTTCAAAATTTTTATGGGCATTTTATGGTTTTTGCTATTTCCTTTTATTTACTTCCTTTTGAGTTTCAACTTTTAAAATTTTCCGAAGCTTAAGTTTTTCAAGTTTTCATTCTTTTTTCGGCCTTTTACTTTTTTCACTGTTTTCATTGATTTACTTATTTCTGTGTTTCAAGATTTCAAAATTTTTCAAAGTTTATGATTTTCAAGTTTTCAAACTTTTTTTGGCATATTAAGAAATTCACTGTTTTCATTGACGTCCTTATTTTTGTATTTAAAGATTTCAAAAATTTTCAAAGTTTTTGATTTTCAAGTTTTCAAACTTTTTAAAGGCATTTTATGTTTTTCACTATTTCCTTGTTTTTGAGTATTAAGATCTCAAAAAATTTCAAATTTTATGATTTTCAAGATTCCAAACTTTTTAAAGGCATTTTATGTTTTTCACTATTTCCTTTTATTTACTTTCTTTAGGGTTTCAAGATTTCAAAATTTTTCAAAGTTTATGATTTTCTAGTTTTCAAACTTTTTTTTGGCATTTTACTTTTTTCCCTGTTTTCATCGATTTCCTTATTTTTGTGTTTGATGATTTCAAAAAATTTCAAATTTAGTGATTTTCAAATTTTCTAAATTTTTTTGGCATTTTACTTATTTCACTGTTTTAATTGATGTTCTTATTTTTGTGTTTTGAGATTTCAAAATTTTTCAAAGTTTATGATTTTCAAGTCTTCAAAATTTTTAAAGGCATTTTATGGTTTTTGCTATTTCCTTTTATTTACTTGCTTTTGAGTTTCAACATTTTAAAATTTTCCGAAGCTTACATTTTTCAAGTTTTCAAACTTTATTCGGCCTTTTACTTTTTTCACTGTTTTCATTGATTTACTTATTTCTGTGTTTCAAGATTTCAAAAATTTTCAAAGTTTATGATTTTCAAGTTTTCAAACCTTTTTTGGCATTTTAAGAAATTCACTGTTTTCATTGACGTCCTTATTTTTGTATTTAAAGATTTCAAAATTTTTCAAAGTTTTTGTTTTGAAGTTTTCAAACTTTTTAAAGGCTTTCTATGTTTTTCACTATTTCGTTGTTTTTGAGTATTAAGATTTCAAAAAATTTCAAATTTTATGATTTTCAAGATTCCAAACTTTTTAAAGGCACTTTATGTTTTTCACTATTTCCTTTTATTTACTTTCTTTAGGGTTTCAAGATTTCAAAATTTTTCAAAGTTTATGATTTTCTAGTTTTCAAACTTTTTTTTGGCATTTTACTTTTTTGACTGTTTTCATTGATTTCCTTATTTTTGTGTTTGATGATTTCAAAAAATTTCAAATTTAATGATTTTCAAATTTTCTAAATTTTTTTTGGCATTTTACTTATTTCACTGTTTTAATTGATGTTCTTATTTTTGTGTTTTGAGATTTCAAAATTTTTCAAAGTTTATGATTTTCAAGTCTTCAAAATTTTTATGGGCATTTTATGGTTTTTGCTATTTCCTTTTATTTACTTGCTTTTGAGTTTCAACATTTTAAAATTTTCCGAAGCTTACGTTTTTCAAGTTTTCATTCTTTTTTCGGTCTTTTACTTTTTTCACTGTTTTCATTGATTTACTTATTTCTGTGTTTCAAGCTTTCAAAATTTTTCAAAGTTTATGATTTTCAAGTTTTCAAACTTTTTTTGGCATTTCAAAAATTTTTAAAGTTTTTGATTTTCAAGTTTTCAAACTTTTTAAAGGCATTTTATGTTTTTCACTATTTCCTTTTATTTACTTTCTTTAGGGTTTCAAGATTTCAAAATTTTTCAAAGTTTATGATTTTCTAGTTTTCAAACTTTTTTTTGGCATTTTACTTTTTTCACTGTTTTCATCGATTTCCTTATTTTTGTGTTTGATGATTTCAAAAAATTTCAAATTTAATGATTTTCAAATTTTCTAAATTTTTTTTGGCATTTTACTTATTTCACTGTTTTAATTGATGTTCTTATTTTTGTGTTTTGAGATTTCAAAATTTTTCAAAGTTTATCATTTTCAAGTCTTCAAAATTTTTATGGGCATTTTATGGTTTTTGCTATTTCCTTTTATTTACTTCCTTTTGAGTTTCAACTTTTAAAATTTTCCGAAGCTTAAGTTTTTCAAGTTTTCATTCTTTTTTCGGCCTTTTACTTTTTTCACTGTTTTCATTGATTTACTTATTTCTGTGTTTCAAGATTTCAAAATTTTTCAAAGTTTATGATTTTCAAGTTTTCAAACTTTTTTTGGCATATTAAGAAATTCACTGTTTTCATTGACGTCCTTATTTTTGTATTTAAAGATTTAAAAATTTTTCAAAGTTTTTGATTTTCAAGTTTTCAAACTTTTTAAAGGCATTTTATGTTTTTCACTATTTCCTTGTTTTTGAGTATTAAGATCTCAAAAAATTTCAAATTTTATGATTTTCAAGATTCCAAACTTTTTAAAGGCATTTTATGTTTTTCACTATTTCCTTTTATTTACTTTCTTTAGGGTTTCAAGATTTCAAAATTTTTCAAAGTTTATGATTTTCTAGTTTTCAAACTTTTTTTTGGCATTTTACTTTTTTCACTGTTTTCATCGATTTCCTTATTTTTGTGTTTGATGATTTCAAAAAATTTCAAATTTAGTGATTTTCAAATTTTCTAAATTTTTTTGCATTTTACTTATTTCACTGTTTTAATTGATGTTCTTATTTTTGTGTTTTGAGATTTCAAAATTTTTCAAAGTTTATGATTTTCAAGTCTTCAAAATTTTTAAAGGCATTTTATGGTTTTTGCTATTTCCTTTTATTTACTTGCTTTTGAGTTTCAACATTTTAAAATTTTCCGAAGCTTACGTTTTTCAAGTTTTCAAACTTTATTCGGCCTTTTACTTTTTTCACTGTTTTCATTGATTTACTTATTTCTGTGTTTCAAGATTTCAAAATTTTTCAAAGTTTATGATTTTCAAGTTTTCAAACCTTTTTTGGCATTTTAAGAAATTCACTGTTTTCATTGACGTCCTTATTTTTGTATTTAAAGATTTCAAAAATTTTCAAAGTTTTTGATTTTCAAGTTTTCAAACTTTTTAAAGGCAATTTATGTTTTTCACTATTTCCTTGTTTTTGAGTATTAAGATTTCAAAAAATTTCAAATTTTATGATTTTCAAGATTCCAAACTTTTTAAAGGCATTTTATGTTTTTTCACTATTTCCTTTTATTTACTTTCGTTAGGGTTTCAAGATTTCAAAATTTTTCTAAGTTTATGATTTTCTAGTTTTCAAACTTTTTTTTGGCATTTTACTTTTTTCACTGTTTTCATCGATTTCCTTATTTTTGTGTTTGATGATTTCAAAAAATTTCAAATTTAGTGATTTTCAAATTTTCTAAATTTTTTTGGCATTTTACTTATTTCACTGTTTTAATTGATGTTCTTATTTTTGTGTTTTGAGATTTCAAAATTTTTCAAAGTTTATCATTTTCAAGTCTTCAAAATTTTTATGGGCATTTTATGGTTTTTGCTATTTCCTTTTATTTACTTCCTTTTGAGTTTCAACTTTTAAAATTTTCCGAAGCTTAAGTTTTTCAAGTTTTCATTCTTTTTTCGGCCTTTTACTTTTTTCACTGTTTTCATTGATTTACTTATTTCTGTGTTTCAAGATTTCAAAATTTTTCAAAGTTTATGATTTTCAAGTTTTCAAACTTTTTTTGGCATATTAAGAAATTCACTGTTTTCATTGACGTCCTTATTTTTGTATTTAAAGATTTCAAAAATTTTCAAAGTTTTTGATTTTCAAGTTTTCAAACTTTTTAAAGGCATTTTATGTTTTTCACTATTTCCTTGTTTTTGAGTATTAAGATCTCAAAAAATTTCAAATTTTATGATTTTCAAGATTCCAAACTTTTTAAAGGCATTTTATGTTTTTCACTATTTCCTTTTATTTACTTTCTTTAGGGTTTCAAGATTTCAAAATTTTTCAAAGTTTATGATTTTCTAGTTTTCAAACTTTTTTTTGGCATTTTACTTTTTTCCCTGTTTTCATCG
This sequence comes from Annona cherimola, assembly GCA_030490835.1. Classification (NCBI taxonomy): domain Eukaryota; kingdom Viridiplantae; phylum Streptophyta; class Magnoliopsida; order Magnoliales; family Annonaceae; genus Annona; species Annona cherimola. The sequence goes on along the minus strand of JASFXW010000157.1, from coordinate 35,395 downwards.
ATTTCCTTATTTTTGTGTTTGATGATTTCAAAAAATTTCAAATTTAGTGATTTTCAAATTTTCTAAATTTTTTTGGCATTTTACTTATTTCACTGTTTTAATTGATGTTCTTATTTTTGTGTTTTGAGATTTCAAAATTTTTCAAAGTTTATGATTTTCAAGTCTTCAAAATTTTTAAAGGCATTTTATGGTTTTTGCTATTTCCTTTTATTTACTTGCTTTTGAGTTTCAACATTTTAAAATTTTCCGAAGCTTACATTTTTCAAGTTTTCAAACTTTATTCGGCCTTTTACTTTTTTCACTGTTTTCATTGATTTACTTATTTCTGTGTTTCAAGATTTCAAAAATTTTCAAAGTTTATGATTTTCAAGTTTTCAAACCTTTTTTGGCATTTTAAGAAATTCACTGTTTTCATTGACGTCCTTATTTTTGTATTTAAAGATTTCAAAAATTTTCAAAGTTTTTGATTTTCAAGTTTTCAAACTTTTTAAAGGCAATTTATGTTTTTCACTATTTCCTTGTTTTTGAGTATTAAGATTTCAAAAAATTTCAAATTTTATGATTTTCAAGATTCCAAACTTTTTAAAGGCATTTTATGTTTTTTCACTATTTCCTTTTATTTACTTTCGTTAGGGTTTCAAGATTTCAAAATTTTTCTAAGTTTATGATTTTCTAGTTTTCAAACTTTTTTTTGGCATTTTACTTTTTTCACTGTTTTCATCGATTTCCTTATTTTTGTGTTTGATGATTTCAAAAAATTTCAAATTTAGTGATTTTCAAATTTTCTAAATTTTTTTGGCATTTTACTTATTTCACTGTTTTAATTGATGTTCTTATTTTTGTGTTTTGAGATTTCAAAATTTTTCAAAGTTTATCATTTTCAAGTCTTCAAAATTTTTATGGGCATTTTATGGTTTTTGCTATTTCCTTTTATTTACTTCCTTTTGAGTTTCAACTTTTAAAATTTTCCGAAGCTTAAGTTTTTCAAGTTTTCATTCTTTTTTCGGCCTTTTACTTTTTTCACTGTTTTCATTGATTTACTTATTTCTGTGTTTCAAGATTTCAAAATTTTTCAAAGTTTATGATTTTCAAGTTTTCAAACTTTTTTTGGCATATTAAGAAATTCACTGTTTTCATTGACGTCCTTATTTTTGTATTTAAAGATTTCAAAAATTTTCAAAGTTTTTGATTTTCAAGTTTTCAAACTTTTTAAAGGCATTTTATGTTTTTCACTATTTCCTTGTTTTTGAGTATTAAGATCTCAAAAAATTTCAAATTTTATGATTTTCAAGATTCCAAACTTTTTAAAGGCATTTTATGTTTTTCACTATTTCCTTTTATTTACTTTCTTTAGGGTTTCAAGATTTCAAAATTTTTCAAAGTTTATGATTTTCTAGTTTTCAAACTTTTTTTTGGCATTTTACTTTTTTCCCTGTTTTCATCGATTTCCTTATTTTTGTGTTTGATGATTTCAAAAAATTTCAAATTTAGTGATTTTCAAATTTTCTAAATTTTTTTCGCATTTTACTTATTTCACTGTTTTAATTGATGTTCTTATTTTTGTGTTTTGAGATTTCAAAATTTTTCAAAGTTTATGATTTTCAAGTCTTCAAAATTTTTAAAGGCATTTTATGGTTTTTGCTATTTCCTTTTATTTACTTGCTTTTGAGTTTCAACATTTTAAAATTTTCCGAAGCTTACATTTTTCAAGTTTTCAAACTTTATTCGGCCTTTTACTTTTTTCACTGTTTTCATTGATTTACTTATTTCTGTGTTTCAAGATTTCAAAATTTTTCAAAGTTTATGATTTTCAAGTTTTCAAACCTTTTTTGGCATTTTAAGAAATTCACTGTTTTCATTGACGTCCATATTTTTGTATTTAAAGATTTCAAAATTTTTCAAAGTTTTTGTTTTGAAGTTTTCAAACTTTTTAAAGGCTTTCTATGTTTTTCACTATTTCGTTGTTTTTGAGTATTAAGATTTCAAAAAATTTCAAATTTTATGATTTTCAAGATTCCAAACTTTTTAAAGGCACTTTATGTTTTTCACTATTTCCTTTTATTTACTTTCTTTAGGGTTTCAAGATTTCAAAATTTTTCAAAGTTTATGATTTTCTAGTTTTCAAACTTTTTTTTGGCATTTTACTTTTTTTACTGTTTTCATTGATTTCCTTATTTTTGTGTTTGATGATTTCAAAAAATTTCAAATTTAATGATTTTCAAATTTTCTAAATTTTTTTTGGCATTTTACTTATTTCACTGTTTTAATTGATGTTCTTATTTTTGTGTTTTGAGATTTCAAAATTTTTCAAAGTTTATGATTTTCAAGTCTTCAAAATTTTTATGGGCATTTTATGGTTTTTGCTATTTCCTTTTATTTACTTGCTTTTGAGTTTCAACATTTTAAAATTTTCCGAAGCTTACGTTTTTCAAGTTTTCATTCTTTTTTCGGTCTTTTACTTTTTTCACTGTTTTCATTGATTTACTTATTTCTGTGTTTCAAGCTTTCAAAATTTTTCAAAGTTTATGATTTTCAAGTTTTCAAACTTTTTTTGGCATTTCAAAAATTTTTAAAGTTTTTGATTTTCAAGTTTTCAAACTTTTTAAAGGCATTTTATGTTTTTCACTATTTCCTTTTATTTACTTTCTTTAGGGTTTCAAGATTTCAAAATTTTTCAAAGTTTATGATTTTCTAGTTTTCAAACTTTTTTTTGGCATTTTACTTTTTTCACTGTTTTCATCGATTTCCTTATTTTTGTGTTTGATGATTTCAAAAAATTTCAAATTTAATGATTTTCAAATTTTCTAAATTTTTTTTGGCATTTTACTTATTTCACTGTTTTAATTGATGTTCTTATTTTTGTGTTTTGAGATTTCAAAATTTTTCAAAGTTTATGATTTTCAAGTCTTCAAAATTTTTAAAGGCATTTTATGGTTTTTGCTATTTCCTTTTATTTACTTCCTTTTGAGTTTCAACATTTTAAAATTTTCCGAAGCTTACGTTTTTCAAGTTTTCAAATTTTTTTCGGCCTTTTACTTTTTTTACTGTTTTCATTGATTTACTTATTTCTGTGTTTCAAGATTTCAAAATTTTTCAAAGTTCATGATTTTCAAGTTTTCAAACTTTTTTTGGCATTTTAAGAAATTCACTGTTTTCATTGACATCCTTATTTTTGCATTTAAAGATTTCAAAAATTTTCAAAATTTTTGATTTTCAAGTTTTCAAACTTTTTAAAGGCATTTTATGTTTTTCACTATTTCCTTGTTTTTGAGTATTAAGATTTCAAAAAATTTCAAATTTTATGATTTTCAAGATTCCAAACTTTTTAAAGGCATTTTATGTTTTTCACTATTTCCTTTTATTTACTTTCTTTAGGGTTTCAAGATTTCAAAATTTTTCAAAGTTTATGATTTTCTAGTTTTCAAACTTTCTTTTGGTATTTTACTTTTTTCACTGTTTTCATTGATTTCCTTATTTTTGTGTTTGATGATTTCAAAAAATTTCAAATTTAATGATTTTCAAATTTTCTAAATTTTTTTTTGCATTTTACTTATTTCACTGTTTTAATTGATGTTCTTATTTTTGTGTTTTGAGATTTCAAAATTTTTCAAAGTTTATGATTTTCAAGTCTTCAAAATTTTTAAGGGCATTTTATGGTTTTTGCTATTTTCTTTTATTTACTTGCTTTTGAGTTTCAACATTTGAAAATTTTCCGAAGCTTACGTTTTTCAAGTTTTCAAACTTTTTTTGGCATTTTAAGAAATTCACTGTTTTCATTGACGTCCTTATTTTTGTATTTAAAGATTTCAAATATTTTCAAAGTTTTTGATTTTCAAGTTTTCAAACTTTTTAAAGGCATTTTATGTTTTTCACTATTTCCTTTTTTTTGAGTATTAAGATTTCAAAAATTTTCAAATTTTATGATTTTCAAGATTCCAAACTTTTTAAAGGCATTTTATGTTTTTCACTATTTCCTTTTATTTACTTTCTTTAGGGTTTCAAGATTTCAAAATTTTTCAAAGTTTATGATTTTTCTAGTTTTAAAACTTTTTTTTGGCATTTTATTTTTTCACTGTTTTCATTGATTTACCTATTTTTGTGCTTCAAGATTTCAAAAATTTTCAAAGTTTATGATTTTCAGGTTTTCATACTTTTTTTCCGGATTTTACGTTTTTCACTGGTTTAATTGATGTTCTTATTTTTGTACTTCGAGATTTCCAATTTTTTCAAAGTTTATGATTTTCAAGTCTTAAAAATTTTTAAAGGCATTTTATGTTTTTTCTCTATTTCCTTTTATTTACTTGCTTTTGAGTTTCAAGATTTTAAAATTTTTCAAACTTTATGTTTTCAAGTTTTAAAACTATTTTCGGCATTTTACTTTTTTTACTGTTTTCATTGATTTACTTATTTTTATGTTTTAATATTTCAAAATTTTTCAAAGATTATGATTTTGAAGTTTTCAAACTTTTTAAAGTCATTTTATGGTTTTCACTATTTCATTCTATTTCCTTCTTTTCGAGTTACTAAGATTTCAAAATTTTTATAAATTTTAAGATTCCAAACTTTTTAAACGCATTTTGTGTTTTTCACTATTTCCTTTTATTTACTCGCTTTTGGGTTTCAAGATTTCAAAATTTTTCTAATATTATGATTTTCTAGTCATCAAACTTTTTTCGGCATTTTACTTTTTTCACTATTTTCATTGATTTACTTATTTTTATGTTTTAAGATTTGAAGTTTTGAAACTTTTTAAAGCGATTTTATGGTATTCAATATTTCCTTTTATTTCCTTTTTTTCGAGTATTAAGATTTCAAAAATTTTCCAATTTTTTCATTTTTAAGATTCCAAACTTTTTAAAGGCATTTTGTGTTTTTCACTATTTCCTTTTATTTACTTGCTTTTGGGTTTCAAGATTTCAAAATTTTTCTAATATTATGATTTTCTAGTTTTCAAACTTTTTTCGGCATTTCACTTTTTTCACTATTTTCATTGATTTACTTATTTTTATGTTTTAAGATTTGAAGTTTTGAAACTTTTTAAAGCGATTTTATGGTATTCAATATTTCCTTTTATATCCTTTTTTTCGAGTATTAAGATTTCAAAAATTTTCAAATTTTAACATTTTTAAGATTCCAAACTTTTTAAAGGCATTTTATGTTTTTCACTATTTCCTTTTGTTTACTTGCTTTTGGGTTTCAAGATTTCAAAATTTTTCAAAGTTTATGATTTTCTAGTTTTCAAACTTTTTTTTGGCATTTTACTTTTTTCACTGTTTTCATTGATTTACTTATTTCTGTGTTTCAAGATTTCAAAGTTTATGATTTTTAAGTTTTCAAACTTTTTAAAGGCATTTTATGTTTTTCACTATTTCCTTTTATTTCCTTGTTTTTGTGTATTAAGATTTCAAAAATTTTCCAATTTTATGATTTTCAAGATTCCAAACTTTTTAAAGACACTTTATGTTTTTCACTATTTCCTTTTATTTACTAGCTTTTGCGTTTCAAGATTTCAAAATTTTTCAATGTTTATGATTTTCTAGTTTTCAAACTTTTTTTTGGCATTTTACTTTTTTCACTGTTTTCATTGATTTACATATTTCTGTGTTTCAAAATTTCAAAATTTTTCAAAGTTTATGATTTTTAAGTTTTTGAACTTTTTAAAGGCATTTTATGGTTTTCACTTTTCCTTTTATTTCCTTGTTTTTGAGTATTAAGATTTCAAAAACTTTTCAAATTTTCTGATTTTCAAGATTCCAAACTTTTTAAATGCACTTTATGTTTTTCACTATTTCCTTTCATTTACTAGCTTTTGGGTTTCAAGATTTCAAAATTTTTCAATGTTTATGATTTTCTAGTTTTCAAACTTTTTTTTTGCATTTTACTTTTTTCACTGTTTTCATTGGTTTACTTATTTTCGTGTTTCAAGATTTCAAAAATTTTCAAATTTTATAATTTTCAAGTTTTTTCCGGATTTTACATTTTTCACTGTTTTCATTGATTTCCTTATTTTTGTGTTTGATGGTTTTGAAAATTTTCAAATTTTCTAAATTTTTTAAAGGCATTTTATGTTTTTTACTCTTTCCTTTTATTTCCTTGTTTTTGAGTACTAAGATTTCAAAATTTTTCAAATTTTATGATTTTCAAGATTCCAAACTTTTAAAAGCACTTTATGTTTTCCACTATTTCCTTTTATTTACTTGCGTTTGGGTTTGAAGATTTCTAAATTTTTCAATGTTTATGATTTTCGAGTTTTCAAATTTTTTTTTTGGCATTTTACTTTTTTCACTGTTTCAATTAATTTACATAATTTTGTGTTTCGAGATTTAAAAATTTTCAAAGTTTATGATTTTCAGGTTTTCAAACTTTTTTTTCTTCCGGATTTTACTTCTTTCACTGTTTTCATTGATTTCCTTATTTTTGTGTTTGACGATTTCAAAAAATTTCAAATTTAACGATTTTCAAATTTTCTAAATTTTTTTTTGCATTTTACTTATTTCACTGTTTTAATTGATGTTCTTATTTTTGTGTTTCGACATTTCAAAATTTTTCAAAGTTTATGATTTTCAAGTCTTCAAAATTTTTAAAGGCATTTTATCTTTTTCACTATTTCCTTTCATTTACTTGCTTTTGGGTTTCAAGATTTCCAAATTTTTCAATGTTTATGATTTTCTAGTTTTCTAACTTTTTTTTGGCATTTTTATTTTTCACCGTTTTCATTGATTTACTTATATTTTGTGCTTCAAGATTTCAAAATTTTTCAAAATTTATGATTTTCAGGTTTTCATACTCTTTTTCCGGATTTTACTTTTTACACTGTTTTCATTGATTTCTTTATTTTTCTGTCTGACGATTTCAGAAATTTTAAAATTTTATGATTTTCAATTTTGTAAATTTCTTTTGGTTTTTTACTTATTTCACTGGTTTAATTGATGTTCTTATTTTTGTATTTCGAGATTTCCAATTTTTTCAAAGTTTATGATTTTCAAGTCTTAAAATTTTTTAAAGGCATTTTATGTTTTTTCGCTATTTCCATTTATATGCTTGCTTTTGAGTTTCAAGATTTTAAAATTTTTCAAACTTTATAGTTTTCAAGTTTTAAAAGTATTTTCGGCATTTTACTTTTTTTACTGTTTTCATTGATTTACTTATTTTTATGTTTAATATTTCAAAATTTTTCAAAGTTTATGATTTTGAAGTTTTGAAACTTTTTAAAGTCATTTTATGGTTTTCACTATTTCCTTCTATTTCCTTCTCTTCGAGTTACTAAGATTTCAAAAAAATTTAAATTTTATAAATTTTAAGATTCTAAACTTTTTAAACGTATTTTATGTTTTTGACTATTTCCTTTTATTTACTTGCTTTTGGGTTTCATGATTTCAAAAATTTTCTAATATTATGTTTTTCTAGTTTTCAAACTTTTTTCGGCATTTTACTTTTTTCACTATTTTCATTGTTTTACTTATTTTTATGTTTTAAGATTTCAAAAATTTTCAAAGTTTATGATTTTGAAGTTTTGAAACTTTTTAAAGCGATTTTATGGTTTTCAATATTTCCTTTTATTTCCTTTTTTTCGAGTATTAAGATTTCAAAATTTTTCAAAGTTTATGATTTTCAAGTCTTCAAAATTTTTAAAGGCATTTTATGTTTTTCGCTATTTCCTTTTATTTACTTGCTTTTGAGTTTCAAGATTTTAAAATTTTTCAAAGTTTACATTTTTCAAATTTTCAAACTTTTTTCGGCATTTTACTTTTTCCACTGTATTCATTGATTTACTTCTTTTTACGTTTTAAGATTTAAAAATTTTTCAAAGTTTATTATTTTGAAGTTTTGAAACTTTTTAATGCCATTTTATGGTTTTCACTATTTCCTTTTTTGGAGTATTAAGATTTCAAAAATTTTCGAATTTTATAATTTTTAAGATTCCAAACTTTTTTAAAGGCATTTTATGTTTTTCACTTTTTTCTTTTATTTCCTTTTTTTCGAGTATTAAGATTTCAAAAATTTTCAAATTTTATAATTTTTAAGATTCCAAACTTTTTAAAGACATTTTATGTTTTTGACTATTTCCTTTTATTTACTTGCTTTTGGGTTTCAAGATTTCAAAATGTTTCAAAGTTTATCATTTTCTAGTTTTCAAACTTTTTTTGGCATTCTACTTTTTTTTTTCTGTTTTCATTGATTTACTTATTTTCGTGTTTCAAGATTTCAAAATTTTTCAAAATTTATGATTTTCAAGTTTTCGAACTTTTTTGGCATTTTACCTTTTTCACTGTTTTCATCGACGTACTTATTTTTGTGTTTCAAGATTTTAATATTTTTGAAAGTTTAAGATTTTAAAGTTTTCAAACTTTTTTGAAGGCATTTTATTTTTTTGCACTATTTCCTTTTATTTCCTTGTTTTTGAGTATTATGATTTCAAAAAATTTCAAAATTTATGATTTTCATGATTCCAAACTTTTTAAAGGCACTTTATTTTTCCACTATTTCCTTTTATTTACTTGCTTTTGGGTTTCAAGATTTCAAAATTTTCCAATGTTTATGATTTTCTAGTTTTCAATCATTTTTTTGGCATTTTAATTTTTTCACTATTTTCATTGATTTACTTATTTTTGTGTTTCAAGATTTCAAATTTTTTGAAAGTTTATGATTTTCAGGTTTTCAAACTTTTTTTTCGCAGTTTACCTTTTTCACTGTTTTCATTGATTTACTTTATTTTGTGTTTCGAGATTTAAAATTTTTTCAGATTTTTTTTATTTTCATGTTTTAAAACTTTCTCTATGACATTTATGTTTTTAATTATTTCCTTTTATTTACTTCTTTTTGTGTTTCACGATTTCAAAATTTTTCAAAGATTATGATTTTCAAGTTTTCAAACTTTTTTGGGTAAATTTCATATATACCCACGTAGTTTCATCGATATTGCTAGTATACCTACATTGTTTCACGAATTGCTTATTACCCCCACATAGTTTCTCCAAAATTGCATATTACTCCCATGCTGTTAACTGCCATTAATATCCGCTGTTATAGTTTTGAAAAATGAAGAAAATGCCCTCGTCCATAGTTTTAACAAAATTGCATACCACCCCCATGAAGGTGAGGGCATTTTCATCATTTTTGAAAATATAACGGCAGATAGTAATGGCGATTAACGGAGCGGGGGTAATACGCAATTTCGGTGAAATTATGTGGGGGTAATATGCAATTTCTGAAACTATGTAAGTATATCTACAATATCGATGAAACTATGCGGGTATATAAGAAATTTGCTCAACTTTTTTTTATGACATTTTAGTTGTTTCATTATTTCCTTTTATTTACTCATTTTTGTATTTCAAGATTTCAAACTTTTTTTGGCATTTTACTTTTTTCACTGTTTTCATTCAGTTAATAATTTTTGTGTTTCAAAATTTCAAAAATTTTCAAAGTTTATGATTTTCTGGTTTTCAAACTTTTTTTCGGATTTTACTTTTTTCGCTGTTTTCATTGATTTCCTTATTTTTGTGTTTGATGATTTCAAAAATTTTCAACTTCTATGATATTCAAATTTTCTAAATTTTTTAAAGGCATTTTATCTTTTTCACTATTTGCTTTTATTTCCTTTTTTTTGAGTATTAAGATTTCAAAATTTTTCAAATTTTATGATTTTCAAGATTCCAAACTTTTAAAAGGCACTTTATGTTTTTCACTATTTCCTTTTATTTACTTGCTTTTGGGTTTCAAAATTTCAAAATTTTTCAATGTTTATGATTTTCTAGTATTCAAACTTTTTTTTGGCATTTTATTTTTTTCACTGTTTTCATTAATTTACTTATTTTTGTATTTCAATATTTCAAAAATGTTCAAAGTTTATGATTTTCAGGTTTTCAGACTTTTTTTTCTTCCGGATTTTACTTTTTTCACTGTTTTCATTGATTCCCTTATTTTTGTGTTTCATGATTTCAAAAAAATTTCAGATGTTATGATTTTCAAAATTTGTAAATTTTTTTTTGCATTTTACTTTTTTTTGCTGTTTTAATTGATGTTCTTATTTTTGTGTTTCGAGATTTCAAAATTTTTGAAAGTTTATGATTTTCAAGTCTTCAAAATTTTTAAAGGCGTTTTAGGTTTTTCGCTATTTCCTTTCATTTACTTGCTTTTGAGTTTCAAGATTTTAAAATTTTTCAAAGTTTATGTTTTACAAGTTTGAACTTTTTTCGGCATTTTACTTTTTTCACTTTTTTCATTGATTTACTTATTTTTATGTTTAAAGATTTCAAAAATTTTCAAAGTTCATGATCTTGACGTTTTGAAACTTTTTAAAGTCATTTTATGGTTTTTCACTATTTCCTTTTATTTACTTTCTTTTGGGTTTCAAGTTTCCAAAATTTTTCAAATATTATGATTATCTTGTTTTCAAACTTTTTTCGGCATTTTACTTTTTTCACTGTTTTCATTGATTTAGTTATTTTTATGTTTTAAGATTTCCAAATTTTTCCAATTTTAAGATTTTGAAACTTTTTAAAGCAATTTTATGGTTTTCACTATTTCCTTTTATTTCCTTTTTTTCGAGTATTAAGATTTCAAAAAATTTCAAATTTTATAATTTTTAAGATTCCAAACTTTTTAAAGGCATTTTCTGTTTTTCATTATTTCCTTTTATTTACTTGCTTTTGGATTTCAAGATTTCAAATTTTTTCAAAGTTTATGATTTTCTCGTTTTCAAACATTTTTTGTCATTTTACTTTTTTTTATTGTTTTCATTGATTTACTTATTTTCGTGTTTCAAGATTTCAAAATTTTTCAAAGTTTATGATTTTCTAGTTTTCAAATTTTTTTTGGCTTATTAATTTTTTCACTGTTTTCATTGTTGTACTTATTTTTGTGTTTCACGATTTTAAAATTTTTGGAAGTTTATGTTTTTCAAGTTTTCAAACTTTTTTAAGGCATTTTATGTTTTTCACTATTTCCTTGTTTTTGAGTGTTAGGATATCAAAAAATTTAAAAATTTATGATTTTCAAGATTCCAAACTTTTTAAAGGCATTTTATTTTTTTCACTATTTCCTTTTATTTACTTGCTTTTGGGTTTCAAGATTTCAAAATTTTTCAATGTTTATGATTTTCTAGTTTTCAAACTTTTTTTTGGCATTTTACTTTTTTCGCTGTTTTCATTAGTTTACTTATTTTCGTGTTTCAAGATTTCAAAAAAATTCAAATTTTATGATTTTCAGGTTTTCAAACTTTTTTTTCTTCCGGATTTTACTTTTTTCACTGTTTCCATTGATTTCCTTATTTTTGTGATTGATGATGTCAAAAATTTCCAACTTTTATGATTTTCAAATTTTTTAAATTTTTTGTAGGCATTTTATGTTTTTCACTACTTCCTTTTATTTCCTTGTTTTTGAGTATTAAGATTTCAAAAAATTTCAAATTTTATGATTTTCAAGATTCCAAACTTTTTAAAGGCAATTTATGTTTTTCAATATTTCCTTTTATTACTTGCTTTTGGGTTTCAAGATTTCAAAATTTTTCAATGTTTATAGTTTTCTAGTTTTCAATTTTTTTTTTGCATTTTACTTTTTTCACTGTTTTCATTGATTTACTTATTTTTGTGATTCAAGATTTCATAAAATTTCAAAGTTTATGATTTTCAGGTTTTCAAACTTTCTTTTCTTCCGGATTTTACTTTTTTCATTGTTTTCAATGATTTCCATATTTTTGTGTTTGATGATTGCAAAAATTTTCAAATTTTATGATTTTTGAATTTTTCTAAATTTTTTTCGGCATTTTTCTTATTTCACTGTTTTAATTGATGTTCTTAATTTTGTGTTCCGAGATTTCCAAATTTTTGAAAGTTTATGATTTTCATGTCTTCAAAATTTTTAAAGGCGTTTTATGGTTTTCACTATTTCCTTGTTTTTGAGTGTTAGGATTTCAAAAATTTTCAAAATTTATCATTTTCAAGATTCCAAACTTTTTAAAGGCATTTCATGTTTTTCACTATTTCCTTTTCTTTACTTGCTTTTGGGTTTCAAGATTTCAAAATTTTTCAATGTTTATGATTTTCTAGTTTTCAAAATTTTTTTTTGACATTTTACTTTTTTCACTGTTTTCATTGATTTACTTATTTTTTTGTTTCAAGACTACAAAAATTTTCAAAGTTTATGATTTTCAGGTTTTCAAACCTTTTTTCTTCCGAATTTTACTTTTTTCACTGTTTCCATTGATTTCCTTATTTTTGTGTTTGATGATTTCAAAATTTTTCAACTTTTATGATTTTCAAATTTTGTAATTTTTTTCAAGGCATTTTATGTTTTTCACTACTTCCTTTTATTTCCTTGTTTTTGAGTATTAAAATTTCAAAAAATTTCAAATTTTATGATTTTCAAGATTCCAAACTTTTTAAAGGCAATTTATGTTTTTCACTATTTCCTTTTATTTACTTGCTTTTGGGTTTCAAGATTTCAAGATTTTTCAATGTTTATAATTTTCTAGTTTTCAAACTTTTTTCTGGCATTTTACTTATTTCACTGTTTTCATTGATGTTCTTATTTTTGTGTTCCGAGATTTCCAAATTTTTGAAAGTTTATGATTTTCAAGTCTTCAAAATTTTTAAAGGCTTTTTATGTTTTTTCGCTATTTCCTTTTATTTACTTGCTTTTGAGTTTCAAGATTTTAAAATTTTTCAAACTTTATATTTTTCAACTTTTAAAACTTTTTTCGGCATTTTACTTTTTTTTACTCTTTTCATTGATTTACTTATATTTATGTTTTAAGATTTCAAAATTTTTCAAAGTTTACGATTTTGAAGTTTTGAAACTTTTTAAAGTCATTTTATGGTTTTCACTGTTTCCTTCTTTTCGGGTACTAAGATTTCAAAAAAATTCAAATTTTATAATTTTTAAGATTCCAAACTTTTTAAAGGCATTTTATGTTTTTCACTATTTCTTTTTATTTACTTTCTTTAGGGTTTCAAGAATTCAAAATTTTTCAAAGTTTATGATTTTTCTAGTTTTAAAACTTTTTTTTGGCATTTTATTTTTTCACTGTTTTCATTGATTTACTTATATTTATGTTTTAAGATTTCAAAATTTTTCAAAGTTTACGATTTTGAAGTTTTGAAACTTTTTAAAGTCATTTTATGGTTTTCACTGTTTCCTTCTTTTCGGGTACTAAGATTTCAAAAAATTTCAAATTTTATAATTTTTAAGATTCCAAACTTTTTAAAGGCATTTTATGTTTTTCACTATTTCTTTTTATTTACTTGCTTTTTGGTTCCAAGATTTCAAAATTTTTCAAATATTATGATTTTCTAGTTTTCAAACTTTTTTCGGCATTTTACTTTTTTCACTATTTTAATTGATTTACTTATTTTTATGTTTTAAGATTTCAAAATTTTTCAAAGTTTATGATTTTGAAGTTTTGAAACTTTTTAAAGCAATTTTATGGTCTTAACTATTTCCTTTTATTTCCTTTTTTCGAGTATTAAGATTTTGAAAATTTTCACATTTTATAATTTTTAAGATTCCAAACTTTTTAAAGGCGTTTTATGTTTTTCACTACTTCCTTTTATTTACTTGCTTTTGGGTTTCAAGATTTCAAAATTTTCCAATGTTTATGATTTCTAGTTTTCAAACATTTTTTTTGGCCTTTTACTTTTTTCACTGTTTTCATTGATTTACCTAATTTTGTGTTTCAAGATTTCAAAATTTTTGAAAGTTTATGATTTGCAGGTTTTCAAACTTTTTACCTTCCGGATTTTAGTTTTTTCACTGTTTTCGTTGATTTCTTTATTTTTGTGTTTGATGATTTCAAAAAATATTAAATTTTATGATTTTCAAATTTTGTAATTTTTTTTAGCAATTTATTTTTTTTCTTTTTTATTTGATGTTCGTATTTTCGTGTTTCGAGATTTCAAAATTTTTCAATGTTTATGATTTTCAAGTCTTCAAAAATTTTAAAGGCTTTTTATGTTTTTCGCTATTTCCTTTTATTTTACTTGCTTTTGAGTTTCAAGATTTTAAAATTTTTCAAAGTTTATGTTTTTCAAGTTTAAAACTTTTTTCGGCATTTTACTTTTTTCACTGTTTTCATTGATTCACTTATTTTTCTGTTTTAAGATTTCAAAATTTTTCAAAGTTTATTATTTTGAAGTTTGGAAACTTTTTTTAGCCATTTTCTGGTTTTCTCTATTTCCTTTTGTTTCCTTTTTTTCGAGTATTAAGATTTCAAAAAATTTTGCATTTTATAATTTTTAAGATTCCAATCTTTTTAAAGGCGTTCTATGTTTTTCATTATTTCCTTTTATTTACTTGCTTTAAGGTTTCAAGATTTCAAAAAATTTCAAAGTTTATGATTTTTTCTAGTTTTCAAACTTTTTTTTGGCATTCTACTTTTTTTACTGTTTTCATTGATTTACTTATTTTTGTGTTTCAAGATTTCAAAATTTTTCAAAATTTATGATTTTCAAGTTTTCAAATTTTTTTTGCCTTTTTACTTTTTTCACTGTTTTCATTGACGTGCTTATTTTTCTGTTTCAAAATTTCAAAATTTTTCAAAGTTTATGATTTTCAAGATTCCAAACTTTTTAAAGGCACTTTATGTTTTTCACTATTTCCTTTTATTTACTTGCTTTTGGGTTTCAAGATTTCAAAATCTTTCAATGTTTATGATTTTCTAGTTTTTAAACTTTTTTTTGGCATTTTACTTTTTTCACTGTTTTAATTGATTTACATATTTTCGTGTGTCAAGATTTCAAAAAATTTCAAATTTTATGATTTTCAAGTTTTCAAACTCTTCTTGGCATTTTACTTTTTTCACTGTTTTCATTGACGTACTTATTTTTGTGCTTCAAAATTTCAAAAATTTTCAAAGTTTATGTTTTTCAAGTTTCCAAACTTTTTTTTTTGGCATTTTACATTTTTCACTGTTTTCGTTGATTTACTTATTTTTTGTTTCAAGATTTAAACTTTTTTCGAATTTTATGATTTTCAAATTTTCAAACTTTTTATGCCATTTTATGGTTTTCACTATTTCCCTTTATTTACTTGTTTTTGCGTTTCAATATTTCAAAATTTTTCAATATGATTTTCAAGTTATCAAACTTTTTTTGGCATTTTACTTTTTTCGTTGTTTTCTTTGATTTACTTGTTTGTTTGTTTCGAGATATCAAAATTTTCCAAATTTTGTGATTTTCAAGTATTTCACTTTTTTGGCATTTTACTTTTTTACTGTTTTTGTTGATTACTTATTTTTGTATTTCACAATTTCAAAAATTTTCAAAGTTTATAATTTTCAAGTTTTGAAACTTTTTTTTGGCAGTTTACCTTTTTCACTGTTTTCATTGATTTACTTTATTTTGTGTTTCGAGATTTAAAATTTTTTAATATTTTTTGATTTTCCTGTTTTAAAACTTTCTTTATGGCATTTATGTTTTTAATTATTTCCTTTTATTTACTTCTTTTTGTGTTTCAAGATTTCAAAATTTTTCAAAGATTATGATTTTCAAGTTTTCAAACTTTTTTGGGTAAATTTCATATATACCCACGTAGTTTCATCGATATTGCTAGTATACCTACATTGTTTCACGAATTGCTTATTACCCCCACATAGTTTCTCCAAAATTGCATATTACCCCCATGTTGTTAACTGCCATTAATATCCGCTGTTATAGTTTTGAAAAATGAAGAAAATGCCCTCGTCCATAGTTTTAACAAAATTGCATACCACCCCCATGAAGGTGAGGGCATTTTCATCGTTTTTGAAAATATAACGGCAGATATTAATGGCGATTAACGGAGCGGGAGTAATACGCAATTTTGGTGAAATTACGTGGGGGTAATATTCAATTTGTGAAACTATGTACGTATATCTACAATATCGATGAAACTATGCGGGTATATAAGAAATTTAATCAACTTTTTTTATGACATTTTAGTTGTTTCATTATTTCCTTTTATTTACTCGTTTTTGTATTTCAAGTTTTCAAACTTTTTTTGGCATTTTACTTTTTTCACTGTTTTCATTTATTTACTTATTTTCGTGTTTCAAAATTTCAAAAAATTTCAAAGTTTATGATTTTCAGGTTTTCAAACTTTTCTTCCGGATTTTACTTTTTTTCACTGTTTTCATTGATTTCGTTACTTTTGTGTTCGATGATTTCAAAAAATTTCAACTTTTATGATTTTCAAATTTTCTATATTTTTTAAAGGCATTTTATGTTTCTCACTATTTCCTTTTATTTTCTTTTTTATGAGTATTAAGATTTCAAAAATTTTAAAATTTTATAATTTTCAAGATTCCAAACTTTTAAAAGGCACTTTATGTTTTTCCCTATTTCCTTTTATTTACTAGCTTTTGGGTTTCAAGATTTCAAAAATTTTCAATGTTTATGATTTTCTAGTTTTCAAACTTTTTTTTGGCATTTTATTTTTTTCACTATTTTCAATGGTTTACTTATTTTCGTGATTCAAGATTTCAAAAAATTTCAAATTTTATGATTTTCAGGTTTTCAAACTTTTTTTTCTTCCGGATTTTACTTTTTCCACTGTTTTCATTGATTTCCTTATTTTTGTGTTTGATGAATTAAAATTTTTTCAAAATTTTAAATTTTTTTTGCCATTTTACTTATTTCACTCTTTCAATCGATGTTCTTATTTTTGTGTTACGAGATTTCAAAATTTTTCAAAGTTTATGATTTTCAAGTCTTCAAAATTTTTAAAGGCATTTTACGGTTTTTGCTATTGTCTTTTATTTACTTTCTTTTGAGCTTCAACATTTTAAAATTTTTCAAAGTTTACGTTTCTCATGTTTTCAAACTTTTTTCGGCCTTTTACTTTTTTCATTGTTTTCATTAATTTACTTATTTCTGTGTTTCCAAATTTCAAAAATTTTCAAAGTTTATGATTTTTAAGTTTTCAAACTTTTTAAAGGCATTTTATGTTTTTCACTTTTTCATTTTATTTCCTTGTTTTTGAGTATTAAGATTTCAAAAAATTTCAAATTTTATGATTTTCAAGATTCCAAACTTTTTAAAGGCACTTTATGTTTTTCACAATTTCCTTTTATTTACTAGCTTTTGGGTTTCAAGATTTCGAAATTTTTCAATGTTTACGATTTTCTAGTTTTCAAACTCTTTTTTTTTGCCTTTTACTGTTTTTACTGTTTTCATTGATTTCCACATTTTTGTGTTTCGAGATTTCAAAATTTTTCAAAGTTTATAATTTTCAAGTCTTCAAAAATTTTAAAGGCAATTTATAGTTTTTACTATTTCCTTTTATTTACTTGCTTTTTAGTTTCAACATTTTAAAATTTTTCGAAGTTTACGTTTTTCAAGTTTTCAAACTTTTTTCGGCCTTTCACTTTTGTCACTGTTTTCATTGATTTACTTATTTCCGTGTTACAAGATTTCAAAAATTTTCAAAGTTTATGGTTTTTAAGTTTTCAAACTTTTTAAAGGCATTTTTTGTTTTTCACTATTTCCTTTTATTTCCTTGTTTTTGAGTATTAAGATTTCAAAATTTTTCAAATTTTATGATTTTCAAGATTCCAAACTTTTTAAAGGCACTTTATGTTTTTCACTATTTCCTTTTATTTACTAGCTTTTGGGTTTCAAGATTTCAAAATTTTTCAATGTTTATGATTTTCTAGATTTCAAACTTTTTTTGGCATTTTACTTTTTTCACTGTCTTCATTGATTTACTTATTTCTGTGTTTCAAGATTTCAACATTTTTCAAAGCTTATGATTTTTAAGTTTTCAAACTTTTTAAAGGCATTTTATGTTTTTCACTATTTCCTTTTATTTCCTTGTTTTTGAGTATTAAGACTTCAAAAACTTTCAAATTTTCTGATTTTCAAGATTCCAAACTTTTTAAATGCACTTTATGTTTTTCACTATATCCTTTCATTTACTAGCTTTTGGGTTTCAAGATTTCAAAATTTTTCAATGTTTATGATTTTCTAGTTTTCAAACTTTTTTTTGGCATTTTACTTTTTTCACTGTTTTCATTAGTTTACATATTTTCGTCTTTCAAGATTTCAAAAAATTTCAAATTTTATGATTTTCAGGTTTTCAAACTTTTTTTCTTCCGGATTTAACATTTTTCACTGTTTTCATTGATTTCCATATTTTTGTGTTTGATGATTTCAAAAAATTTCAAATTTAATGATTTTCAAATTTTCTAAATTTTTTTGGCATTTTACTTATTTCACTGTTTTAATTGATGATCTTAGTTTTGTGTTTCGAGATTAAAATTTTTTTCAAAGTTTATGATTTTCAAGTCTTCAAAATTTTTAAAGGCATTTTATGGTTTTTGCTATTTCCTTTCATTTACTTGCTTTTGAGTTTCAACATTTTAAAATTTTTCGAAGCTTACGTCTTTCAAGTTTTCAAACTTTTTTCGGCCTTTTACTTTTTTCACTGTTTTCATTGCTTTACTTATTTATGTGTTTCAAGATTTCAAAATTTTTCAAAGTTTATGATTTTCAAATTTTCAAACTTTTTTTTGGCATTTTAAGAAATTCACTGTTTTCATTGACGTCCTTATTTTTGGATTTAAACATTTCAAAAATTTTCAAAGTTTTTGATTTTCAAGTTTTCAAAATTTTTAAAGGCATTTTATGTTTTTCACTATTTCCTTTTATTTCCTTGTTTTGAGTATTAAGATTTCAAAATTTTTTCAAATTTTATGATTTTCAAGATTCCAAACTTTTTAAAGGCATTTTACGTTTTTCACTATTCCCTTTTATTTACTTGCGTTTGGGTTTCAAGATTTCAAAATTTTTCAATATTTATGACTTTCTAGTTTTCAAACTTTTTTTTGGCATTTTATTTTTTTCACTGTTTTCATTGATTTACTTATTTTTGTGCTTCATGATTTCAGAAATTTTAAAATTTTATGACTTTCAATTTTGTAAATTACTTTTGGTTTTTTACTTTTTTCACTGGTTTAATTGATGTTCTTATTTTTGTATTTCGAGATTTCCAATTTTTTCAAAGTTTATGATTTGCAAGTCTTAAAAAATTTTAAAGGCATTTTATGTTTTTTCGCTATTTCCTTTTATTTACTTGCTTTTGAGTTTCAAGATTTTAAAATTTTTCAAACTTCATAGTTTTCAAGTTTTAAAACTATTTTCGGGATTTTACTTTTTTTACGGTTTTCATTGATTTACTTATTGTTATGTTTTAATATTTCAAAAAATTTCAAAGTTTATGATTTTGAAGTTTTGAAACTTTTTAAAGTCATTTTATGGTTTTCACAATTTCATTCTATTTCCTTCTTTTCGAGTTACAAAGATTTCAAAAATTTTCAAATTTTATAAATTTTAAGAATCCAAACTTATTAAACGCATTTTGTGTTTTTCACTATTTCCTTTTATTTACTTGCTTTTGGGTTTCAAGATTTCAAAAATTTTCTAATATTATGATTTTCTAGTTTTCAAACTTTTTTCGGCATTTTACTTTTTTCACTTTTTCATTGACTTACTTATTTTTATGTTTTAAGATTTCAAAATTTTTCGAAGTTTATGATTTTAAAGTTTTGAAACTTTTCAAAGCGATTTTATGGTTTTCAATATTTCCTTTTATTTCCTTTTTTTCGAGTATTAAGATTTCAAAAAATTTGAAATTTTATCATTTTTAAGATTCCAAACTTTTTAAAGGCATTTTATGTTATTCACTATTTCCTTTTGTTTACTTGCTTTTGGGTTTCAAGATTTCAAAAATTTTCAAAGTTTATGATTTTCTAGTTTTCAAATTTTTTTGGCATTTTACTTTTTTTACTGTTTTCATTGATTTACTTATTTTCGTGTTTCAAGATTTCAAAATTCTTCAAAGTTTATGATTTTCAAGTTTTCAAACTTTTTTTGGCATTTTACTTTTTTCACCGTTTTGATTGACGTACTTATTTTTGTGTTTCAAGATTTTAAAATTTCTGAAAGTTTATGATTTTCAAGTTTTCGAACTTTTTATAGGCATTTTATGTTTTTCACTATTTCCTTGTTTTTGAGTATTAGGATTTCAAAAAAATTCAAAATTTATGATTTTCATACTTTTTTTCTTCCGGATTTTACTTTTTGCACTGTTTTCATTGATTTCCTTGTTTTCGTGTTTGATGATTTCAAAAATTTTAAAACTTTGTAAATTTTTTTTTGCATTTTACTTTTTTCACTGTTTTAATTGATGCTCTTATTTTTGTATTTGGAGATTTCAAAATTTTTCAAAGTTTACGATTTTCAAGTCATTAAAATTTTTAAAGGCATTTTATGTTTTTCGCTATTTCCTTTTATTTACTTGCTTTTGAGTTTCAAGATTTTAAAATTTTTCAAATTTTACATTTTTCAAGTTTTCAAACTTTTTTCGGCATTTTACTTTTTTCGCTGTCTTCATTGATTTACTTATTTTTACGTTTTAAGATTTCAAAATTTTTCAAAGTTTATTATTTTGAAGTTTTGAAACTTTTTAATGCCATTTTATGGTTTTCACTACTTCCTTTTTTGGAGTATTAAGATGTCAAAAAATTTCGAATTTTATAATTTTAAAGTTTCCAAACTTTTTAAAGGCGTTTTATGTTTTTCACTATTTCCTTTTATTTACTTGCTTTTGGGTTTCAAAATTTCAAAATATTTCAAAGTTTATGATTTTCTAGTTTTCAAACTTTTTTTTGGCATTTTAATTTTTTCACTGTTTTCATTGATTTACTTATTTTTGTGATTCAAAATTTCAAAAAATTTCAAAGTTTATGATTTTTCAGGTTTTCAAACTTTTTTTTTCTTCCGGATTTTTCTGTTTTCACTGTTTTCATTGATTTCCTTATTTTTGTGTTTGATGATTTCAAAATTTTTCAAATTTTATGATTTTCAAATTTTCTAAATTTTTTTTGGCATTTTACTTTTTTCACTATTTTAATTGATGTTCTTATTTTTGTGTTTCAAGATTTCAAAATTTTTCAAAGTTTATGATTTTCAAGTCTTCAAAATTTTTAAAGGCATTTTATGTTTTTTGCTATTTCTCTTTATTTACTTGCTTATGAGTTTCAAGATTTTAAAATTTTTCAAAGTTTACGTTTTTCAAGTTTTCAAACTTTTTTCGGCATTTTACTTTTTTCGCTGTCTTCATTGATATACTTATTTTTATGTTTTAAGATTTCAAAATTTTTCGAAGTTTATGATTTTGAAGTTTTGCAACTTTTTAATGCCATTTTATAGTTTTCACTAATTCCTTTTTTCGAGTATTAAGATTTCAAAAAATTTCGAATTTTATAATTTTTAAGATTCCAAACTTTTTAAAGGCATTTTATGTTTTTCACTATTTCCTTTTTTCGAGTATTAAGATTTCAAAAAATTTCAAAGTTATAATTTTTAAGATTCCAAACTTTTTATAGGCATTTTATGTTCTTGACTATTTCCTTTTATTTACTTGCTTTTGGGTTTCAAGATTTCAAAATTTTTCAAAGTTTATGATTTTCAAGTTTTCAAACTTTTTTTGGCATTTTACTTTTTTTACTGTTTTCATTGATTTACTTATTTTCCTGTTTCAAGATTTCAAAAATTTTCAAAGTTTATGATTTTCAACTTTTCAAACTTTTTTTGACTTTTTACCTTTTTCACTGTTTTCATCGACGTACTTATTTTTGTGTTTCAAGATTTTAAAATTTTTGAAAGTTTATGATTTTCAAGTTTTCAAACTTTTTAAAGGCATTTTATTTTTTTGCACTATTTCCTTTAATTTCCTTGTTTTTGAGTATTAGGATTTCAAAAAATTTCAAATTTTATGATTTTCAAGATTCCAAACTTTTTAAAGGCAATTTATGTTTTCCACTATTTCCTTTTATTTACTTGCTTTTGGGTTTCAAGATTTCAAAATTTTACAATGTTTATGATTTTCTAGTTTTCAAACTTTTTTTTGGCATTTTACTTTTTTCACTGTTTTCATTGATTTACCTAATTTTGGATTTCAAGATTTCAAAATTTTTGAAAGTTTATGATTTTCAGGTTTTCAAACCTTTTTTCTTCCGGATTTTACTTTTTTCAATGTTTTCGTTGAATTCCTTATTTTTGTGTTTGATGATTTCAAAAAATTTCAAATTTTATGATTTTCAAATTTTGTAATTTTTTTTTGGCAATTTACTTTTTTTACTGTTTTATTTGATGTTCGTACTTTTGTGTTTCGAGATTTCAAAATTTTTCACTGTTTATGATTTTCAAGTCTTCAAAATTTTTAAAGGCATTTTATGTTTCGGCATTTCACTTTTTTCACTGTTTTCATTGATTTACTTATTTTTATGTTTTAAGATTTCAAAATTTTTCAAAGTTTATTATTTTGAAGTTTGGAAACTTTTTAAAGCCATTTTATGGTTTTCTCTATTTCCTTTTATTTCCTTTTTTTCGAGTATTAAGATTTCAAAAAATTTCAAATTTTATAATTTGTAAGATTCCAATCTTTTAAAGGCATTCTATGTTTTTCACTATTTCCTTTTATTTACTAGCTTTAGGGTTTCAAGATTTCAAAATTTTTCTAAGTTTATGATTTTTTCTAGTTTTCGAACTTTTTGTTGGCATTCTACTTTTTTCACTATTTTTATTGATTTACTTATTTTCGTGTTTCAAGATTTCAAAATATTTCAAAATTTATGATTTTCAAGTTTTCAAATTTTTTTTGGCTTTTTACTTTTTTCACTGTTTTCATTGACTTTTGTGTTTCAAAGTTTCAAAATTTTTCAAAGTTTATGATTTTCAAGTTTCAAAATTTTTTAAAGGCATTTTATGTTTTTCACTAGTTCCTTTTATTTCCTTGTTTTTAAGTATTAAGATATCAAAAAATTTCAAATTTTATGATTTTCAAGATTCCAAACTTTTTAAAGGCATTTTATGTTTTTCACTATTTCTTTTTATTTACTTTCTTTTGGGTTTCAAGATTTCAAAATTTTTCAATGTTTATGATTTTCTAGTTTTCAAACTTTTTTTCGGCATTTTACTTTTTTCACTGTTTTCATTGATTTAATTATTTTTGTATTTAAAGATTTCAAAAAATTTCAAAGTTTATGATTTTTAGGTTGTCAAAATTTTTTTTTCTTCCGGATTTTACTTTTTTCACTGTTTTCACATATTTCTTTATTTTTGTGTTTGATGATTTCAACAATTTTCAAATTATATGATTTTCAAATTTTCTAAATTTTTTTTGGCATTTTACTTATTTCACTGTTTTAATTGATGTTCTTATTTTTCTGATTCGAGATTTCCAAATTTTTAAAGCTTTTGATTTTCAAGTCTTCAAATTTTTTAAAGGCATTTTATGTTTTTCGCTTTTTCTTTTTATTTACTTGCTTTTGAGTTTCAAGATTTTAAAATTTTTCAAAGTTTATGTTTTTCAAGTTTTCAAACTTTTTTCGGTATTTTACATTTTTCACTGCTTTCATTGATTTACTTATTTTTATGTTTTAAGATTTCAAAATTTTTGGAAGTTTATGATTTTGAAGTTTTGAAACTTTTTAAAGCCATTTTATGGTTTTCTCTATTTCCTTTCATTTCCTTTTTTTGGAGTATTTAGATTTCAAAAATTTTCGAATTTTATAATTTTTAAGATTCCAAACTTTTTAAAGGCATTTTATGGTTTTCACTATTTCCTTTTATTTACTTGCTTTTGGGTTTCAAAATTTCAAAAATTTTCAATGTTTATGATTTTCTAGTTTTCAAACTTTTTTTTGGTATTTTACTTTTTTCACTGTTTTCATTGATTTACTTATTTCTGCGTTTCAAGATTTCAAAATTTTTCAAAGTTTATGATTTTTAAATTTTCAAACTTTTTAAAGGCATTTTATGTTTTTCACTATTTCCATTTATTTTCTTGTTTTTCAGTATTAAGATTTCAAAATTTTTCAAATTTCATGATTTTCAAGATTCCACACTTTTTAAAGGCATTCTATGTTTTTCACTATTTCCTTTTATTTACTTGCTTTAGGGTTTCAAGATTTCAAAATTTTTCAAAGTTTGTGATTTTTTCTAGTTTTCAAACCTTTTTTTGGCATTCTACTTGTTTCACTGTTTTCATTGATTTATTTATTTATGTGTTTCAAGATTTCAAAATTTAAGATTTTCAAATTTTCTAAAACTTTTTGGCTTTTTACTTTTTTCACTGTTTTCTTTGACGTGCTTATTTTTGTGTTTCAAAATTTAAAAATTGTTCAAAGTTTCTGATTTTCAAGATTCCAAACTTTTTAAAGGCGCTTTATGTTTTTCACTATTTCCTTTTATTTACTTGCTTTTGGGTTTCAAGATTTCAAAATGTTTCAATGTTTACGATTTTCTAGTTTTTAAATTTTTTTTTGGCATTTTACTTTTTTCACTGTTTTCATTGATTTACTTATTTTCGTGTTTCAAGATTTCAAAAATTTTCAAATTTTATGATTTTCAAGTTTTCAAACTCTTCTTGGCATTTTACTCATTTCACTGTTTTCATTGACATACTTATTTTTGTGCTTCAAAATTTCAAAATTTTTCAAAGTTTATGATTTTCAAGTTTTCAAACTTTTTTTTTTTGTTGGTATTTTACATTTTTCACTGTTTTCGTTGATTTACTTATTTTTTTGTTTCAATATTTAAACTTTTTTCGTATTTTACGATTTTCAAGTTTTCAAACTTTTTATGCCATTTTATGGTTTTCACTATCTCCCTTTATTTACTTGTTTTTGTGTTTCGATATTTCAAAAAATTTCAATATGATTTTGAAGTTATCAAACTTTTTTTGGCATTTTACTTTTTTCGCTGTTTTCTTTTATTTACTTATTTGTTTGTTTCGAGATATCAAAATTTTCCAAATTTTGTGATTTTCAAGTTTTCTAACTTTTTTGGCTTTTTACTTTTTTTACTGTTTTTGTTGATGTACTTATTTTTTTATTTCAAAATTTAAAAATTTTTCAAAGTTTATAATTTTCAAGTTTTGAAACTTTTTTTTCGTAGTTTACCTTTTTCACTGTTTTCATTGATTTACTTTATCTTCTGTTTCGAGATTTAAAATTTTTTCAGATTTTTTTATTTTCATGTTTTAAAACTTTCTCTATGACATTTATGTTTTTAATTATTTCCTTTTATTTACTTCTTTTTGTGTTTCAAGATTTCAAAATTTTTCAAAGATTATGATTTTCAAGTTTTCAAACTTCTTTGGGTAAATTTCAAATATACCCACGTAGTTTCATCGATATTGCTAGTATACCTACATTGTTTCACGAATTGCTTATTACCCCCACATAGTTTCTCCAAAATTGCATATTACCCCCATGCTGTTAACTGCCATTAATATCCGCTGTTATAGTTTTGAAAAATGAAGAAAATGCCCTCGTCCATAGTTTTAACAAAATTGCATACCACCCCGATGAAGGTGAGGGCATTTTCATCGTTTTTAAAAATATAACGGCAGATATTAATGGCGATTAACGGAGCGGGAGTAATACGCAATTTTGGTGAAATTACGTGGGGGTAATATTCAATTTGTGAAACTATGTACGTATATCTACAATATCGATGAAACTATGCGGGTATATAAGAAATTTAATCAACTTTTTTTATGACATTTTAGTTGTTTCATTATTTCCTTTTATTTACTCGTTTTTGTATTTCAAGTTTTCAAACTTTTTTTGGCATTTTACTTTTTTCACTGTTTTCATTTATTTACTTATTTTCGTGTTTCAAAATTTCAAAAAATTTCAAAGTTTATGATTTTCAGGTTTTCAAACTTTTCTTCCGGATTTTACTTTTTTCACTGTTTTCATTGATTTCGTTACTTTTGTGTTCGATGATTTCAAAAAATTTCAACTTTTATGATTTTCAAATTTTCTATATTTTTTAAAGGCATTTTATGTTTCTCACTATTTCCTTTTATTTCCTTTTTTTTGAGTATTAAGATTTCAAAATTTTTCAAATTTTATGATTTTCAAGATTCCAAACTTTTTAAAGGCACTTTATGTTTTTCACTATTTCCTTTTATTTACTAGCTATTGGGTTTCAAATTTTCAAAAATTTTCAATGTTTATGATTTTCTAGTTTTAAAACTTTTTTTTGGCATTTTACTTTTTTCACTGTTTTCATTGATTTCATTATATTTGTGTTTGATGATTTCAAAAAATTTCAAATTTTATGATTTTCAAATTTTCTAAATTTTTTTGCCATTTTACATTTTTCACTGTTTTAATTGATGTTCTTATTTTTGTGTTTTGAGATTTCAAAATTTTTCAAAGTTTATGATTTCCAAGTCTTCCAAATTTTTAAAGGCATTTTATGTTTTTCGCTATTTCCTTTTATTTACTTGCTTTTGAGTTTCAAGATTTTAAAATTTTTCAAAGTTTATGTTTCTCAAGTTTTCAAACTTTTTTCGCCAATTTACTTTTTTCATTGTTTTCATTGATTTACTTATTTTTATGTTTTAAGATTTCAAAATTTTTCAAATTATATAATTTTGAAGTTCTGAAACTTTTTAAAGCCATTTTATGATTTTCACTATTTCCTTTTATTTCCATCTTTCCAGTATTAAGATTTCAAAAAATTTCGAATTTTATAATTTTTAAGATTCCAAACTTTTTAATGGCATTTTATGTTTTTCCCTATTTTTTTTTTATTTACTTGCTTTTGGGTTTCAAGAGTTCAAACTTTCTCAAATATTATGTTTTTCTAGTTTTTAAACTTTTTTCGGCATTTTACTTTTTTCACTGTTTTCATGATTTACTTATTTTTTTGATTTAAGATTTCGAAATTTTTAAAAGTTTTTGATTTTGAAGTTTTGAAACTTTTTAAAGCTATTTTATGGTTTTCACTATTTCTTTTTTTCGAGTATTAAGATTTCAAAAATTTTCAAATTTTATAATATTTAAGATTCCAAACTTTTTAAAGGCAATTTATGATTTTCACTATTTACTTTTATTTACTTGCTTTTGGGTTTCAAGATTTCAAAATTTTTCAAAGTTTATGATTTTCTAGTTTTCAAACTTTTTTTGGCATTTTACTTTTTTACTGTTTTCATTTATTTTTCATGTTTCGAGATTTCAAAATTTTTCAAAGTTCATGATTTTCAAGTTTTCAAACTTTTTTTGGCATTTTACTTTTTCACAGTTTTCATTGACGTACTTTTTTTTTTGTTTCAACATTTTAAAATTTTTGAAAGTTTATGTTTTTCAAGTTTTCATGCTTTTTAAAGGCATTTTATGTTTTTCACTATTTCCTTTTATTTCCTTCTTTTTGAGTATTAGGATTTCAAAAAATTTCAAAATTTATGATTTTCAAAATTCCAAACTTTTTAAAGGCACTTTATGTTCTTCACAATTTCCTTTTATTTTCTTGCTTTTGTGTTTCAAGATTTCAAAAAATTTCATTGTTTATGATTTTCTAGTTTTCAAACTTTTTTTTTGACATTTTACTTTTTTCATTGTTTTCATTGATTTACTTATTTTTGTGTTTCAAGATTACAAAAATTTTCAAAGCTTATGATTTTCAGGTTTTCAAACTTTTTTTCTTCTGGATTTTACTTTTTTCATTGTTTTCATTGATTTCCTTATATTTGTGTTTGTTGATTTCAAAATTTTCAAAATTTTATGATTTTCAAATTTTGTAAATTTTTTTTGTGGCATTTTATGTTTTTTACTACTTCCTTTTATTTCCTTATTTTCGAGTATTAAGATTTCAAAAACTTTCAAATTTTATGATTTTCAAGATTTCAAACTTTTTAAAGGCAATTTATGTTTTTCACTATTTCCTTTTTTTTACTTGCTTTTGACATTTTAATTTTTTCACCGTTATAATTTATGCTCTTATTTTTGTGTTTCGAGATTTCGAAATTTTTCAAAGTTTATGATTTTCAAATCATAAAAATTTTTAAAGGCATTTTATGTGTTTCACTATTTCCTTTTTTTTACTTGCTTTTGAGTTTTAAAATTTTAAAATTTTTCAAAGTTTATGTTTTTGAAGTTTTCAATCTTTTTTCGGCATTTTACTTTTTTCACTGTTTTGATTTACTTATTTTTAAGTTTTATGATTTCAAAATTTTCCAGAGTTTATGATTTTGAAGTTTTGAAACTTTTTAATGCCATTTTATGCTTTTCATTATTTCCTTTCATTTTCATGTTTTTAAGTATTCAGTTTTCAAAATTTTCATAATTTTTATGATTCCTATCTTTTTAAAAGCATTTTTTATTTTTCACTATTTCCTTTTATTTACTTGCTTTTGGGTTTCGAGATTTCAAAATTTTTCAAAGATTATGATTTTCTAGTTTTCAAACTTTTTTTGGCATTTTACTTTTTTCACTGTTTTCATTGATTTTATTATATTTGTGTTTGATGATTTCAAAAATTTTCAAATTTTATGATTTTCAAATTTTCTAAATTATTTTGGCATTTTACATTTTTCACTGTTTTAATTGATGTTCTTATTTCTTTGTTTCGAAATTTCAAAATTTTTCAAAGTTTATGATTTCCAAGTCTTCCAAATTTTTAAAGGCATTTTATGTTTTTCGCTATTTCCTTTTATTTACTTGCTTTTGAGTTTCAAGATTTTAAAATTTTTCAAAGTTTATGTTTCTCAAGTTTTCAAACTTTTTTCGCCAATTTACTTTTTTCATTGTTTTCATTGATTTACTTATTTTTATGTTTTAAGACTTCAAAATTTTTCAAATTATATAATTTTGAAGTTCTGAAACTTTTTAAAGCCATTTTATGATTTTCACTATTTCCTTTTATTTCCATCTTTCCAGTATTAAGATTTCAAAAAATTTCGAATTTTATAATTTTTAAGATTCCAAAATTTTTAATGGCATTTTATGTTTTTCCCTATTTCCTTTTTATTTACTTGCTTTTGGGTTTCAAGAGTTCAAACTTTCTCAAATATTATGTTTTTCTAGTTTTTAAACTTTTTTCGGCATTTTATTTTTTTCATTGTTTTCATGATTTACTTATTTTTTTGATTTGAGATTTCGAAATTTTTAAAAGTTTTTGATTTTGAAGTTTTGAAACTTTTTAAAGCTATTTTATGGTTTTCACTATTTCTTTTTTTCGAGTATTAAGATTTCAAAAATTTTCAAATTTTATAATATTTAAGATTCCAAACTTTTTAAAGGCAATTTATGATTTTCACTATTTACTTTTATTTACTTGCTTTTGGGTTTCAAGATTTAAAATTTTTTCAAACTTTATGATTTTCTGCTTTTCAAACTTTTTTTGGCATTTTACTTTTTTTACTGTTTTCATTGATTTACTTATTTTCGTGTTTCAAGATTTCAAAATTTTTCAAAGTTTATTATTTTCAAGTTTTCAAACTTTTTTTTGGCATTTTACTTCTTTCACTGTTTTCATTGACGTACTTATTTTTGTGTTTCAAGATTTTAAAATTTTTGAAAGTTTATATTTTTCAAGTTTTCAAACTTTTTAAAGGCATTTTTTGTTTTTCACTATTTCCCTTTATTTACTTGCTTTTGGTTTTCAAAATTTCAAAATTTTTCAAAGTTTATGATTTTCTAGTTTTCAAACTTTTTTTTGGCATATTACTTTTTCACCGTTTTCATTGATTTACTTATTTTTGTGATTCAAGATTTCAAAATTTTTCAAAGTTTATGATTTTCAGGTTTTCAAACTTTTTTTTCTTCTGGATTTTACTTTTTTTACTGTTTTCATTGATTTCCTTATTTTTGTGTTTGATGATTTCAAAATTTTTCAAATTTTATGATTTTCAAATTTTCTAATTTTATTTTCGCATTTTACATTTTTCACTGTTTTAATTGATGTTCTTATTTTTTTGTTTCGAGATTTCAAAATTTTTCAAAGTTTAAGATTTTCAAGTCTTCAAAATTTTTAAAGACATTTTATGTTTTTCGCTAGTTCCTTTTATTTACTTGCTTTTGAGTTTCAAGATTTTAAAATTTTTCATAGTTTATGTTTCTCAAGTTTTCAAACTTTTTTCGGCATTTTACTTTTTTTACTGTTTTCGTTGATTTACTTATTTTTATGTTTTAAGATTTCAAAATTTTTCAAAGTTTATATTTTTGAAGTTTTGAAACTTTTTATAGTCATTTTATGGTTTTCACTCTTTCCTTTTATTTCCTTCTTTCGAGTATTAAGATTTCAAAAAATTTCGAATTTTACAATTTTTAAGATTCCAAACTTTTTAAAGACATTTTATGTTTTTCCCTATTTCCATTTACTTACTTGCTTTTGGGTTTCAAGATTTCAAACTTTTTCTAATATTATGATTTTCTAATTTTCAAAATTTTTTCGGCATTTTATTTTTTTCACTGTTTTCATTGATTTACTTATTTTTAAGTTTTAGGATTTCAAAATTTTTGGAAGTTTATGATTTTGAAGTTTTGAAACTTTTTAAAGCTATTTTATGGTTTTCACTATTTCCTTTTTTTCCGAGTGTTAAGATTTCAAAATTTTCAAATTTTATAATTTTTAAGATTCCAAACTTTTTAAAGGCATTTTATGATTTTCACTATTTCCTTTTATTTACTTGCTTTTGGGTTTCAAGATTTCAAAATATTTCAAAGTTTACGATTTTCTAGTTTTCAAACTTTTTTTGGCATTTCACTTTTTTTATTATTTTCATTTATTTACTTATTTTCGTGTTTCAATATTTCAAAATATTTCAAAGTTTATGATTTTTCAAGTTTTCAAACTTTTTTTGGCATTTTACTATTTTCACTGTTTTCATTGACGTACTTATTTTTGTGTTTCAAGATTTTAAAATTTTTGAAACTTTATATTTTTCAAGTTTTCAAACTTTTTAAAACCATTTTCTGTTTTTCACAATTTCCTTTTATTTCCTTGTTTTTGAGTATTAGGATTTCAAAAAAATTCAAAATTTATGATTTTCGAGATTCCAAACATTTTAAAGGCACTTTATATTTTTCTCTATTTCTTTTTATTTACTTGCTTTTGGATTTCAAGATTTCAAAAATTTTCAATGTTTTTGATTTTCTAGTTTTCAAACTTTTTTTTGACATTTTACTTTTTTTCACTGTTTTCATTGATTTACTTATTTTTTTGTTTCAAGGTTACAAAAATTTTAAAAGTTTATGATTTTTCAGGTTTTCAAACTTTTTTTCTTCCGGATTTTACTTTTTTCACTGTTTTCATTGATTTCCTTATTTTTGTGTTTGATGATTTCAAAAATTTTCAAATTTTCTAAATTTTTTTTGGCATTTTACTTTTTTCACTGTTTTAATTGATGCTCTTATTTTTGTGTTTCGAGATTTCGAAATTTTTCAAAGTTTATGATTTTCAAGTCTTCAAAATTTTTAAAGGCATTTTATGTTTTTCGCTATTTCCTTTTATTTACTTGCTTTTGAGTTTCAAGATTTTAAAAATTTTCAAAGTTTATGTTTTTCAAGTTTTCAAACTTTTTTCGGCATTTTACTTTTTTCGCTGTTTTCATTGATTTATTTATTTTTATGTTTTAAGATATCAAAATTTTTCAAAGTTTATGATTTTGAAGTTTAGAAACTTTTTAAAGCCGTTTTATGGTTTTCTCTATTTCCTCTTTTTCAAGTATTAAGATTTCAAAAAATTTCGAATTTTATAATTTTTTAGATTCCGAACCTTTTAAATGCATTTTATGTTTTTCACTATTTCCTTTTATTTACTTGCTTTTGGGTTTCAAGATTTCAAAACTTTTCAATGTTTATGATTTGCTAGTTTTCAAACTTTCTTTTAGCATTTTACTTTTTCCATTGTTTTCATTGATTTACTTAATTTTTGTGATTCAAGATTTCAAAATTTTTCAAAGTTTATGATTTTCAGGTTTTCAAACTTTTTTTTTTCTTTTGGATTTTACTTTTTTCACAGTTTTCATTGATTTCCATATTTTTGTGTTTGATGATTGCAAAAATTTTCAAATTTTATGATTTTTAAAATTTTCTAAATTTTTATTGGCATTTTACTTATTTCACTGTTTCAATTGATGTTCTTATTTTTGTGTTCCGAAAGTTCAAAATTTTTCGAAGTTTATGATTTTCAAGTCTTCAAAATTTTTAAAGGCATTTTATGTTTTTCGCTATTTCCTTTTATTTACTTTCTTTTGAGTTCCAAGATTTTAAAATTTTTCAAATTTTATGTTTTTCAAATTTTCAAACTTTTTTTCGGTATTTCACTTTTTACATTGTTTTCATTAATTTACTTATTTTTATGTTTTAAGATTTCAAAATTTTTCAAAGTTTATGATTTTGAAGTTTTGAAAATTTTTAAAGCCATTGTATGGTTTTCTCTATTTCCTTTTATTTCCCCTTTTTCGAGTATTAAGATTTCAAAAAATTTTGAATTTTATAATTTTTTAAGATTCCAAACTTTTTAAAGGCATTTTATGTTTTTCACTATTTCCTATTATTTACTTGCTTTTGACTTTGAAGATTTCAAAAATTGTCAAATATTATTATTTTAAAGTTTTCCATCTTTTTTGGCATTGTACATTTTCTTTCATTGTTTTCATTTATCAACTAATTTCTGTGTTTCAAGATTTCAAAATTTTTCAAAGATTATAATCCTCACGTTTTCAAACTTTTTTATGGCATTTTATGTTTTCACTGTTTCCTTTTATTTACTTGTTTTTGTGTTTCAAGATTTCAAAGTTTCTGATTTTCAAGATTTCAAACTTTTTTTTGGCATTTTACATTTTTCACTGTTTTCATTTATTTACTTATTTTTGGCTTTCAAAATTTTTAAAGGCATTTTCTGTTTTTGCTATTTCCTTTTATTTACTTGCTTTTGAGTTTCAAGATTTTATAATTTTTCAAAGTTATTGTTTTTCATGTTTTCAAACTTTTTTCGGCATTTTACTTTTCTCACTGTTTTCATTGATTTACTTATTTTTGGGTTTCAAGATTTCATAAAATTTCAAATTTTATGATTTTCGAGTTTTCAAAATTTTTTTGGTATTTTACTTTTTTCACTGTTTTCATTGACGTGTTTATTTTTGTGTTTCAAAATTTCAAAATTTTTCAAAGTTTATGATTTTCTAGTTTTAAAACTTTTTTTGACATTTTACTTTTGTTACTGTTTTCATTGATTTACTTATTTTCGTGTTTCAAGATTTCAAAATTTTTCAAATTTTATGATTTTCAAGTTTTCAAACTTTATTTGTCATTTTACTTTTTTCACTATTTTCATTGACGTACTTATTTTTGTTTTTCAAGATTTCAAAATTTTTTAAAGTTTATGATTTTCAATTTTCAAACTTTTTTTTGGCATTTTACATTTTTTCACTGTTTTCGTTGATTTACTTATGTTTCTATTTCAAGATTTAAACTTTTTTCGAACTTTATGATTTTCAAGTTTTCAAACTTTTTATGTCATTTTATGGTTTTCACTATTTCCCTTTATTTACTTGTTTTTGTGTTTCAATATTTCAAAATTTTTCAATATGATTTTCAAGTTATCAAACTTTTTTTGGCAATTTACTTTTTTTGCTATTTTCTTTGATTTACATATTTGTTTGTTTCGAGATTTCAAAATTTTCCAAATTTTGTGATTTTCAGGTTTTCTAACTTTTTTGGTTATTTTCTTTTTTCATTGTTTTCATTGATTTACTTATTTTTGTGTTTCGAGATTTAAAATTTTTTCAAATTTTTTGATTTTCATGTTTTAAAACTTTTTTATGGCATTTTATGTTTTTAAATATTTCCTTTTATTTACTTGTTTTTGTGTTTCAAAATTTCAAAATTTTTCAAAGATTATGATTTTCAAGTTTTCAAACTTTTTTGGGTAAATTTCATATATACCCACATAGTTTCATCAATATTGCTAGTATACCTACATTGTTTCACGAATTGCTTATTACCCCCACGTAGTTTCTCCAAAATTGCATATTACCCCTATGCTATTAACTGCCATTAATATCCGCTGTTATAGTTTTGAAAAATGAAGAAAATGCCCTCGTCCATAGTTTTCACAAAATTGCATACCACCCCCATGAAGGTGAGGGCATTTTCATCATTTTTGAAAATATAACGGCAGATATTAACGGCAATTAACGGAGTGGGGGGTAATACGCAATTTCGGTGAAATTATGTGTGGGTAATATGCAATTTGTGAAACTATGTAGGTATATCTACAATATCGATGAAACGATGTGGGTATATAAGAAATTTACACAACTTTTTTATGACATTTTAGTTATTTCATTATTTCCTTTTATTTACTCGTTTTTGTGTTTCAAGATTTCAAACTTTTTCAAAGTTTATGATTTGCTAGTTTTCAAATTTTTTTTGGCATTTTACTTTTTTCACTGTTTTTATTGATTTACTTATTTTTGTGTTTCAAGATTTCAAAAATTTTCACTTTTATGATTTTCAAGTTTTCAAACTTTTTTTGGCATTTTACTTTTTTCGCTGTTTTCATTGATGTACTCATTTTTGTGTTTCAAGATTTCAAAATTTTTCAAAGTTTATGATTTTCATGTTTCCAAACTTATTAAAGGCATTTTATGTTTTTCACTATTTCCTTTTATTTACTTGCTTTTGAGTTTCAAGATTTCAAAAATTTTCAAATTTTATTATTTTCAAGTTTTCAAACTTTTTTCAAGTTGTATTTTTTTGCACTGTTTTCATCGATCTACTAATTTTTGTGATTCAAGATTTCAAAATTTTTCAAAGTTTATGATTTTGAAGTTTTCAAACTTTTTTTCTGGCATTTTACGTTTTTAACTATTTTCATTGATTTACCTATTTTTCAATTCAGGATTTTAAAAAATTTCGAATTTTATGATTTTCAAGTTTTCAAAATTTTTATGGCATTTTATGTTTTCAACTATATCCTTTTATTTACTTGTTTTT
Organism: Annona cherimola; assembly: GCA_030490835.1. Lineage (NCBI taxonomy): Eukaryota > Viridiplantae > Streptophyta > Magnoliopsida > Magnoliales > Annonaceae > Annona > Annona cherimola. The sequence continues at coordinate 618 of JASFXW010000157.1, read as the reverse complement.
GTGTTTCAGGATTTAAAAATTTTTTGAATTTTGTGATTTTAAAGTTTTCAAAAATTTTATGGCATTTTATGTTTTCTACTATATTCTTTTATTTACTTGTTTTTGTGTTTCAAGATTTCAAAATTTTTCAAAGTTTATAATTTTCAAGTTTCAAACTTTTTTTTTTTGGAATTTTACTTTTTTACTGTTTTCATTGATTTACTTATTTTTGTGTTTCAAGATTTCAAAAATTTTCAAATTTTATGAATTTCAAGTTTCAAACTTTTTTGGCATTTTACTTTTTCACTTTTTTCATTGATCTAGTTATTTTTCAGTTTCAAGATTTCAAAAATTTTCAGAGTTTATGATTTTCAAGTTTTGAAACTTTTTAAAGGCATTTGATGTTTTTCACTATTACCTTTTACTTACTTGTTTTTATGTTCTGAGATTTCAAAAATTTTCAAATTTTATTATTTGAAGTTTCAAACTTTTTTGGCATTGTACTTTTTTTTCACTATTTTCATCGATCTACTTATTTTTTTGTTTTAGGATTTCAAAATCTTCCGAAGTTTATAATTTACAAGTTTTCAAACTTTTTTATGGTATTTTATGTTTTTCACTATTTCCTTTTATTTACTT